>KN471881.1:0-30775 GCA_000787095.1 Periophthalmodon schlosseri
TTAAAAAAAAGAGGCAAAAACAGAAGATGACACCAGTTGCAGACCCAGGTCTAAAATCCCAGCCTCTAAATACAACCTTACCTGAGAAGATCATTTAGATTAGGGCCTTTTGAACCTGTCAACTGTTATCCCGCAGCAAATGATGAACCAGTCTCACTCTTTAACTCTGCCAAAACTGATGTGAATGCTCCCCAAGAAAAGGAGAACTGTCAAGGATCTCCACATGATGATGAAGAAAGTAAGTGCAGTATAGCATGTGCTGCTCCACTAGAAAATAAACAACCACAAAATCAAAATTTCACTGGACAAATGGAACAACAAAATATTGGTATGGAAGAGAGACCAACTGACATTAAGGATTATGAAAACAATACTGAAGTGACACCCCAACCAGGCGTGCATCATTTTACGAGGTGAGCTCTGTTCGTTAGGACTTATATTAAAGAATATTAGGATGGATTATTACATTTGATTATTGCAGACGCAATCCAGGACCAGCACCCAAAGTCAGAAGGTGGTGAGTGACAACTATTTTGAATTCACCTTCTTTTTCAAATTAATCAAGACTTTTCTCAAATAGGGTTGATGACTGCCCCAACTACCTGTCTGAAGCTCCCTGGATTACCACAACCAAAGTTGCAGCCTTTGTGGCACTGAGGAAGATTAAAGACACAGAAAAGAAAACGGAAGATTAGGTTGAACAGTAAATAAATTTGGCATGTGAATTATTTTTTTCATTCAAGATTTAAAACGTATTTGAATATGTATTTTAAACAAATGTTTAGTTATTTATTACTTGATAAGACATCAAGAAAGAGGAATTGCTACTGAGACAACATCAAAAGGCGAGTCTATTTGAATAAACTTAGTCTTAAATCTATTTGACAATGAACTTTTGTAAAATTCTGAACAGAATGGGAGTAAGAATTTGTTTTTATTTTATTTTTATTGTGTGCTGCAAACAGAAGAAATCTGTTTCCATGGACTTAAGTACAAAGAACCAGCAACATTTAGACAAAGTATATATGTAGATACCTTATATTTCAAATTATGGGAATTTTACTTATTAAAGGAATAACACAAATTACACAATCATTTCCAGCTGCCTTGCGTATTCGATGACCTGCTGTGCTAATTCTGTAGATGGGATGTTCACCTCCTCTGTGCGCTGCTGCTGACTGGTAAAAGAATAATATCCATCAGGACTCAAAGTCCATTTCCTCTGTAATAAAAGGATTAGGTGTTAATATGCAATAGACACACAAAAAAATATATATATATATATATCACATCCCAGCTATTTCAATTCATACCTTTTTGGCATATTCTGTCATCTTTTTGGGAGAGCTAAAGAAAAGTACTCGTGTGGCTTCATTGAACTGGATTTGCTCATATGCCTTTTCTATGCAGCCTGCAATTTCATCGCTGAAAAGGTATATAAACACACACACAATCCAGTTAGACTGGATGATACTTAAAACAATTTATACATTTGCAGTGCTAGATTGGCCCTTACCGAATTGTGTCAAGGAGAATATCAATGAAGAAGGTATAGCTCTCAGCAGGTATGTTACCTTTTGCAAGAAATACTTTGTTATAACTTCCCTCCATCAGGTACTAGACAACAACAAGATCACAAATTAGACCAACAAATTAAATGGTATGATGAGTGGGTATATATTTTTATATACACAAAGAAAGATTTCAACCTGCTCTAAGGACACTGGGTGCCTGATGTACACATTTGTCTGAATATCTTTGGCACTTAACCTCTCAAGTTCAGTATGAAACTCTGAGACTCGATTCTGTGACAACAGGAAGAGTAGGTTCAACCCAAGCAACTGGTGCATGTAGGCAGCCTCGGGTAGTTCATTCCTTCAAAACAAAACATTTTAAAATATAAAAAAAATATAATAATTTATTTGTATAAAAGTTAAACCAAATAAGGATCAGAATTACTTGTAGTCAAAGTAGTAACACTTTAACTGTGCCATGTATCTTTCAAAAGAAGGGATGTCCTTCTTGAGAATACTCCACAAAGCTCCAATCTCCAGGACATCACCTACAAAACATGAAAAAATAGCACCTTTCAGAACATTCATAGCAACAATAATAGGGCTGATGCCAACATACTACTTACGGGCCAAAATGAGCTGTTGCTTGGTGAGTGAAGACCCAGTTGTAGGTAAAAAGTTCAGTTCAAGTAATGAAACCTGTATAAAAAAACAGCAACAGTGTAAGTCAACAAACGGCTAATACAGATAAATGCACCCCACCTACATCTTGCCATCATAACAAATGGATAAAAACCGACGTAAACAGTAAATATTTTGGATTAAATATTCATACGAGACAGGCTATTTAGTGTACCAAATAATTTCAACAAAACACTGGAAAAACAAATGTTTGGAAACCTTATTTAAATGTGAAATCTGATATAAACATCTTAGCTTGATTAGCAATGGTTAGCTTCCCAAGCTGCTTTAGCTACCGTGACTTAGAAAAATATTTTTACGCTAAACAGTATCCACTGAACAGTGTAGCTACACAACCAGAAAGGCAACTCTTATAATACCTTTAATTTGCTCAAAAGCTCTCCGCATTTACTCAGATTTGGGTTTTTCTTGTTCCATTCCGCTTTCAGAGTCTCATACAATCCCGCAGTCTCTTTCAGCGCCATGGTGATTCTGCAAAAAGTACGGCACCGGCCATCGGAATACGTTAAAGTGCTGTCGTAAAATCTGATGTTTTCCACTCATCCAATTGGTAGTTCAAGATGGCGGCATTTAACACGGAACAGTGGCGAAATTATCTACCGAATCATTCCATTTTTACCAGAATTCGTGAAAGTGTTCTGTCAGAGGCTAATGGGAACGAGAGAAGCGTCGCCAAGAATCTCGCCTTTTGTTTGGGTGCAGACTTTTTTCTGTGGGATGAGAACGGACGCGCCTTTCACACGACCAATCTGCGACAGCTAAACTTGACACAAGAAGATCCCACGAACAACGACGCGAGTTATCAGACCCTCATGTGCATTAATCCTCCCTTTTTTGAGGTAAGCCAAGTGCTGCTTAGTCCAACTCGGCATCATGTGGCACTCATCGGAAAGAGGGGTGTCTCCGTACTGGAGCTTCCCCAGCGATGGGGGAAAAAGTCGGAGTTCGAAGGTGGAAAGAGCGAAATAAACTGTAGGACCATCCCAGTGGCGGAGCGTTTTTTCACCAGCTCCCCTTCTGTGAGTCTACGCCAGGCAGCTTGGTTTCCCACCGAGATTGAAGAGCCCTACTTGGCGTTGCTTATGTCGGATAATACTATCAGGTTTTACAGCCTGAACTCGCCTCAAACGCCAGCTAAAGTACTTTCACTTTCGCAGTCAGACGATGACAGCTCAGCCCATCAACCTGCGCGTTCCTTTGCTGCGTCTCTGGGAGAAATTGCAGTGGCGTTTGACTTCGGGCCCAGTTGCTCCGCTCCCCGAAAACTGGCTGCGCAGCGCTCCAAAGATCAGCCCCTCTACCCCCTGTATATCCTCTATGAAAACGGAGAGACCTACCTGAGCTACACGAGCCAAAGTAACGGGATCACTTTGAGCAAGCTAGTTGGACCTCTTCCTATGTACCCTGCTGCAGAGGACAACTACGGGTACGATGCATGTGCCATCCTGTGTCTTCCATGTGAGCCCAGCATCTTGATCATTGCCACAGAAACCGGCACTCTGTATCACTGTGTTGTGCTGGAGTCTGAAGAAGAGGAAGAGTCTGAGAAGTGGATTGACAGCTCGGAGGCAGTGCCAGCCCTGTATGTCTTTGAGTGTGTGGAGTTGGAGCTCACTCTGAAAGTGGCGACTGGAGAGGACGAAGAGCCCCAGGAGTTCGACTTCACATGCCCCATTCGTTTGCACAGAGACCTGTTGTGTCAGCACAGGTATCATTGCACCCACGAGGCAGGGGTGCACAGTGTGGGGCTCATCTGGATTAACAAGCTGCAAAAGTTTCTTGGCTCGGGTGAGGAGGATAAGGATAGCCTTCAAGAGCTGGCAGCTGAGAAGCGCTGCATTGTGGAGCACATACTTTGTACTAGACCTCTCCCAACAAGTGAATCAGCCCCAGTGCGTGGCTTTGTGATTTTGTCAGATCTTTCTCTGGGAGCTACTATGATCTGCATCACTAGCAGCTATGAGTGCATTCTGTTACCCCTTCTGAGTTCCATCCGCCCTCCCTCTCCTCCACTGCTCTGCTCCCACCCCGGACCAGGCTTGGGCAGTTCACCTCTGCGTGCAGTTGCTGATGATTCCTTTGAGCAGCATATTCGTAATATTTTGATGCGCAGCTCAACCAATCCTCTTGTTCTGAAAGCTGGAGACAAAGAAACATCCCCTCCACCTCAAGAGTGCCTCCAACTCCTCAGCAGAGCTACTCAAGTGTTTAGGGAGGAGTACATTCTGAAACAGGACATGGCCCGTGAAGAGTTGCAAAAGAGGGTGAAGCTACTCACAGGTCAGAAGAAAAAGCAACTGGAGGAGCTGACTCTGTGCAGAGAGGAGAAGAAGAGTCTCAGGGAGGCAGCAGAGAGGTTGGCTGACAAGTACGAGGATGCAAAGTATCGGCAGGAGACCATAATGAATCGTGTTAAAAAGGTGCTTGGTAGCCTTCAAAACCAACTGCCAATTTTGTCAAGTAGTGAAAAGGACATGAAAAAAGAGCTCCAGTCCATCAGCGATCAACTGAAAAATCTAGATAACAGCATCAAGCAGGTGAACATGAAGATGGAGTACCAGAAGACACAAGTTGGCAAAGACCAGGCTGCAGAGAAGACCCCAGTGCAGCTGAACACTCAGCAGAAGAAAGTTGTGCAGGATGTTCTCAAAGAGCATGGACAGCAGATTGGAGACATGATGAAGCAAATCAAAGATATTAAAAACCATTTTAGTTTCTAAGTGCTATTCATTTATTTCTGGCATTTCTGGTTATTTCTGGCATTTTAGTATGGTGTTTTCTTTTGTTCATGTTTTCAATTGACACAAGTTTGCTGTTCAATATAAGCTTTGAAAAAAATATTACACCTAGAATCTTTGTTTTTCTTTTGATAAATACATTTTAAAAAGACAGAACATTTGTGTATTTGTTACATAATAAGCAGGTGAATGTTGGCCTACACTTAACAATAGTTTACTGAAGTATACTATACACTAATAATGATTATATAAGGCCTTTGCTATAAAGTATTACAGTTTCAGTATTAGTAATTTAAAATGCAATATTCCATAGTATCTGTAGGAGTTATGTAAACTTGAAGTTAATTGCCAGAATATTGCAGAAATTCTCATTCATGGAAGTATAAGATCCATGCTTTCATTGCACCTCGTCCACCAGATGTCACTGTTGCGCTTTGTTGATGTCTTCCCATACATTTTTTGAGATGTCTTTTGGTGAGGAATTCCCCACGTAAACACAGTGACGCAAACGGAGACCCCAATTTCCTTGAGTCAGCTTCATAGGGGGTGATTTACTGCGTGAAGGGGTCCTGTATACACTACAGTAATTAGATATCTTAGTTTTAGTTTGGAGCTCTGTTGATATGTGGTTATTGTTTAGTCATGATGTTGGGAAAGCATAAATCATTGCACAAACAACACTATTAAAACAGCACCTAAGCACTTTCATTAACACTGGGGAGGGTGTGGCGTTAACTGCATGTTTTGGTCATTATGTGTCCAAATAAGGCAATGTGTGTAGTATTTTTTTCCACAAAGGTATAGTGTCTAGCTCCTGTCCTCGCGCCTTAGGAAACTTAGCGGACCCTAGGAAAGGAGATATTAATAACTCCTAGGCCAGCCCTCTACATTCTTCACATGTGAGTCACTGAGGGAGCGAACAGGCGAGGGAAGAACTGTATTGCCTGTTTCTCATTTGTGTTTCTTTCCATGGGGGAGTGGAAAGACCCAGGAAAGCCACCCCTCTTTCTCCGAATGTTTTAGGTCTTATGAGACACACGTAGGCTTAGTACAAGTTAGATATTTGGAATACACTGCATAGTTTACACAGGCTAACCCCACAGAAAGATGAGCAAACAGTGAAAATGAATGGCCTGTATACAGCATTAGAGGGTTGGTGGGGAAGAGAGAGGAGATTGGAAAAAAATAGTGGTCTTGGGACTTTGGCAAGGGAGAGAATGAGTCACTGTTTTCTGGTCTCCAGGAAACCAAACGAGCTTGATATAAAATGAGGAAAAAGTTTTTGGAAAATGCATAAACTTTCTGCAAAATGTTTTAACCAACAAAATATCACAAAGAGGCAATCCACAGTCAGAAGTTTATTTGTTTACGTTATTAACATTTGGTGAGGAGGTGCACAGTAGTCAGTATATTCAGTCTAGTTCAAAAGTTTCAGCATGTTACATACAAAGTATTTGCAACAATATAAAAATAATATATATTTTTGAAAGGGTTAGTACAGATAGGTGACATATTAAATTTGCAAATTATTATTTGGTAAAACTAATGTCATTAGTTAAAATAATCATGACTAAATCAGAATGTCAGGTCTAATCACTGAAGGAATGTTCAGTCAAAATATTTGTAATACTTAACATTTCTTTAGATTATATTAAATAATAGCTCTCTTAGAGGGCGTCAAACTTCTGCTTACCAAACAGACATTTTAAGAACTTATTACTCACAAGGAAACCTCAAGGCCAAGGAGAAGATACAAGCACTGTTCTCTGTTAACAAAACAATCATTTGTGAAATCTAGGGCAATGGTGCACTTAAATAAAAAAGACAAAGAAGAAACTGCATACAGCATCTCAAGCATTTCAGCATGCGTAAAAAGAAACAGTAGCATAAGTAAAATAATGTTAAAGAGTCTTTATGCGTCTGACCCCTTTTGTCTGCGTTTGGATGGGGGTACGAGCCGAGAGGGCAGCTCAGGGGGCAGACCATGCCCCTCCAGTTTGACTTCAATCAGGTGACTTGCCAGGGCAAATTCTTCATCATCCAACATGCCATCACGATCTACATCCGACAGCTTCCAGATGCGGCCCAGTACTGAGTTGGGAAGGCGGGAACTCACCATCCAGTCCTTGGCCTTGGTACCACTCAGTTTCCCCTCATTGGGAGCCAGGTTGTAGAAGATCTCGTCATATTTTGGTTTGTCCTTGGTCACTACCCAAGTATCCTCCTCCTCTTCTGCCTCTCCATTCTCCTCAGCAAAGGGGTCTCCCTCAGTAAAGGGTCCAGCGCGGGTGCCCAGGAAGGCCCCTCCCTGTACCCCAGGCTGGTCCCCTGCCTCTAGCTCCTCTTGTCGCAGAAGGGGCATTAGTTTGGCAATGTCAGAAGACAGCAGCTCATCTAGGGCAGCCATCAGATTTGGTTTCAAGGTTTTGAATTTTGTGAAGTCATGGACCATTAGTTGTTCCTGCAGAAAAGTAGAGTTAGGTTTACCTTTCTTTATAAATGTCAATAACTACTTTGTGACAAACCTGCATTTTTGCACAGTCAGGAAAGTCCCCTGCTGAGATGTTGTGTGCCAGTTGGATCTTGGAGAAAATGACTGGAAGTTGGTAAATTAAGTTTTTCTTTTTATTATCTTTCCTGAAGACAGAGGGCATCTCTTGTTTCAAATAGCTAATAATATGTGCGTGGACCTAGAAGTCATCAAAACAAGATCATTGTTAACAGACACCTCTCTAACTGCCATTATTTACCATATGTTTTTTTCAATTGACTATACTGACCCTGACCAGTCGTGCCCTTTTCACCAGGTCATTAAGCTTACGCAGTGCTGCATTACGAGGCAGGTTCTGGATGTCTGCAAATAGGTCCTCCTCCTCCAGTTCAAACAGTTTACGGTTGTCTGCGACCATCAGGGGCTCAGACCAGAAAGACCCAATGTAGACCCGCAGAACCTCAGGGGTTCCAAAGACCTTCCCCAGGGACCACATCAGAGCGCCATAGACTCTCATGAGCTGCTGCGTGCCCACCATGTCAGCCTTGTTCAGCACAACACGAAGCTTATCTTCATTGCCTTTCAACGCACCAATGGCTTCAGAAAACTCATCGGAAATTTCTAGTTTATGTGCATCAAACAGCAAAATGATGCGGTCCACGCGCTCAGCAAACCAGCGCAGCACTGCTGGGAAGTCATAGCCTGTATGGATAAAAAATAGAAAAGTAAAACTAATAACATATGATAGGGCAGGAGAGGAGTTGAGGTCAACACAGACTCAAGCCCAGTCTTCTTATTTATGTAAATAGCCTATCTAGCGGTCACTGCATAGGCTAAGACAATTGGCTATATCGTACATACTTACACTTACTTATACAAATGTTAAATATTCCTGCAGTTGTTAAAAAAAACAATCCTTTTGGTTTGTATTTTCTGCTTTAAATCTGTTTATACACTACTTGTTGATGCATGATTAATTTAGGGCAAAATACACATTATGCAATTTATCAATTGCATAGTTGTTTACTCCAGTTCCAACCACAAGAATTGTTCCAACATTCTTTCACCTCTTGACAGAAATCAACCACATCCTTCTGCCTGCCATCTGGAGGTTTGTTTTTTTTTTCGTTTCTGAACAGAAATTCTCAAGTTTGTTAGTAAATCATGCACTTATGATCATTTTTACGTAGAGCATGAAGATATGAGCTGACGTTATAAACCACAGTGAAATGAAGGATGGTCATCAGTATTCTCAGCAGAATTGTTTCTTCACCATTTCTGCTCTTAATTATAGTTTTATAGATGCTGAGTACACTGCTGAGAGAGGGATTGTGACACTGAGGCTGGTCCCACTGGTTAGATATGCGGAGATGACTTGTGATGTTTACGATGCGTCTGTGAGAACCCCAGGCCCCCTCCTCACCTTTGTGGTCTCTCTCACCTCGACTCACTCTCTGCTTGGCCCCAGACAGGATTCCAGGCGTGTCTATGATGCTGATGCTCTCCAGAACCTGGTTGTTCATCTGGGCACACTGGAACCTGGTATTGCCAGCAGCACACAGACATAGTGAACATTAACCTTTTATGATTAAAACTGAGAGAAAATCTAAATCATCTAGTGCAAAAAAGGACATTTGATGCAAGGTCCATATTGGATACTGCCTGCTCTACCTCCTCCCCCTGTTCCCCTGCAGACCATTGTATGGAAGCAGGCCTCTCAGTGCTCATGGTTTCCTGAAGGAAAATGACCGCTAGTGCCAGAATCAAACAATAAGGCGTGCTAACAGTTTGCGGCCTAGAACAACAACATGGCTTCCTGTAGTTTATGAACTTAATGAGTCCACCGGCTCCAGTTCAGGAAGTCAAAGCAAAAGGAGAGACGCAAGGACATTCACAAACACACCCTGCTAAGGGACAGAGAGGGCTCCAGTTGGAAAACCATCATCACTCAGTTACACTGGCACTGTGTTAACAGAAGGCTCTTTATGTTTCTGTCACATTTGGACTTATTTAGACATTACTTCTCTTACAGCAATATTTCCATTGCATCAAATACAACCCTGTTATTATATTGTTAACAGTCTCACTGTTATTTAAATGTTTACGTAATGCCTGAACATTGCTGGTGACCTCACATATTTGTCTTTGCCCTGAGGGGCTGTCGAGCTTTAACCTCATCTTTGAACTTGTGCACACTGCAGTTCCTCTCTGAGTACATTAGCCATCATCACCGTCTCTGGCGATATCGCTCCCTTTCTCAGATTTTCCACAAATAAGGCAAGTGCCTCCCTCCTCTGACATTTGGCACAAGAACTAGAAATTCCAACAGGCTAAACTCCTTCTGTTATCTTTACTTCCCTCTCTCCATCTAATTGTAGTGTTTCTGTTGATTGGCAAAGAAAGAAATGCAATGTGATGTAAAGAAATGCTTTCAAATCAGTCACCTGTTGAGAAATGTGTTTCCAAAAGGGTTGAGTTTTCGAAAAGGCTTGTTGGGGTCAACAATAAGAGCATTCCCAGGAATTACTCCCTCCACATCCCCATGCATGATTGCTGTGAAGCAGTCAGTGGTGGGCTCAGGTCCCACCCGACTTCCAGGAATGTCCTGCTCCAACAGGTACCTGTCAATACGCATAGACAGTGAGTCAATAGCTCTTTTAGATTTTTAGATAAAGAAAATACTTACTTGATGAATGTGGTCTTTCCAGTGGAGTACTGTCCAACAACCAGTACCATAGGTTTGTTATCGAAGTCTGCGTCCTCCAGACTGGGAGAGTGGAAGTCATGAAAGCCATAGTACTGCTCCAGTGGCAGGAGTTTTTTGCGGTACAGAGACTTAAGCCCCTCGGTCACAGTGCGGATCACTTCAGGTGCCTTCTTCACATTCTTTTTCCCCCAACGAGACATGCTTTATTTTCTAGAAAACGTCAGAGCTGTCAGATATATGTATGTTTGGAGATGTGCTTCCTTCAGGTGTTTCCTGTATTTATTCTGCAGCTTCTCACTTGTCCTTGGATACCTCTAGGCGCACGCCTTAGAAAAGTAATACGGCTGATGTTTTGCTATTGGTCAGAACTTCTGTCAAAGCAGTCCACTGTGGTAAAATAACTCCTGAAATGCAAGATAAAATGTTCTCATTGACTCACACTAAAAAGGGACAAAAAACCTCATCTGAAGGCCCACCCACTGACTATTAAGTATTGTCAGTGCATGTCTGGAAAAAATTTAGAGTAGAATGGAAAACTTGCAAACCCAACCCTGCATCAGGATTTGCGCAGGCACAGCTCATGTCTTACAGTGAAATGAGTAAGACATTCCTTCTGACCCCAGCAGTTTGTCTTAGTGGATCAGGAATCACATGCACAAATAAAGCACTTGCAAAAAAAGATGGCTAATAAAAATAGTCCATATATGGTTACAAAACTTGTATCAACAGAGCTGAATGTACACATTACAGGAGACAGGACATGCATCAACAGACATCAGTTCATCTGTAGAAAACCTCTTGGATAAACACCCATTTTGGGCAGGGCAAATCAATTATGGCATGTCATAAGACCAAAACTGTTGTGAGAACAGATTCCTATAGCAGTCATTCATAGTCAAGAATTGTACAAAACAAGTTTAGAAACCTCTTCAGGCAAAATTATTCTACACTTCCTGACAAAGCTTAAAGCTGTAGGCTATAAAGTTTATCATTTCTTAGCAGGGAAACTATAGCATAACCCGAGGGTTCGATGTGGCCTTGAATGAACTAAACAGACATGCAAATAATTTACTTCAAATACAGAAAACAAAATAAGTATTTACCAGATTGCAAGAGCACAGCTTCAAGATCTTTCAGTCTTTCCCGCAACTGGAGTTTGGAAAATATTTGCTCTGAAAACCCCCAAATAGAGGAGCTGCTGCTGCATATATATGGGTGTTCCTTTTACAGCAAATAGGATCCCAGATTACAGAGGATGGTTCTTCTCCAAAGTTTAATGTATTTCAGATGAGCTGTAGACCTGGCACGGATCTGCTCTGCCTGTTGAAACCAGCACAGGGCAAACACAAGCACTACACTCCAGATAACTTTGATTCCCTTGCCTCCCTCTTTTCTGCAGCACCTCCTCTTCAGGGCATGAAAGCGGGCAGCACTAAAACTCAGATGAGATGGGCTGTGGTCAAAGGGCGTGGACCTGGAGGAGGGACACTGAATAAATAATTTGACTAGAAACAAAAGGATTAAGTTTTCTAAACTAAATCATATTATACTAAAACAGCGCATACATTTTCCATGGGTATATTTGACTCCATTTTGACAAACTTATCATCTGTGCCCTCGCTCCTCTATAAAAGCATCACACCTCAAAATATTCAAAGTCGGAGCTATTTTCATGCACCACCTACTGGCCATGTTCACCAACTATTTATAAAACAAATATGTCCATTATTCAAGAGGGACAAAGACAGAAACAAATATCCTACATTTCATAAGAAGCAATGTTTAATTTACAGTTTTACTAAATGTACATTTCTTTTTAAAAAGTCATTATACACAATAAATACAAAATTATTCTGTAATACTATACTTCAAATTCTTTTTGTACATTATTATTGTTCCTTTTTTCTCCATTTCATTGTGATGTTTGTGTTTGAATTGTCCATCAGAAAAAAAGCAGACACAAAGGAGGGGGGAGAGTACAATAGCAGAAAGATGAAAGACTTCAGAATACACAAATTGAACAGGTAGAAATGACCTGCCACCTGCTGGACAAACCTGGAACTTCAAGCAGTCAGTACGAGAATGCATGGATTTGAATGAAGGTTACGACAGAAAAAGGTCACGCTGAAAACCAATAATAGCAAAGTAATAGTTTTCCCACAACGTATTAAACATTTTAAATGGTTTTATCATATGGTCAATATATGGGGGGAGTTTTCCAATGACAATTTTTTGGTTTGCCTGAATGAGGGAACACATTAAAGCACAAATTTTGACGTTTTAGTTCATTTTTGGGGTGATCTATGTTGTATAGTACTGTAAATGCAGAATATCAAATAAAACTATATACCCAGGCAATGTGATGGAATGTAGAAATACTAAAATAATGAAAGATGCATAATATAATATAGAGAATAGGAAACACTCAACAATTTTTGACCATTTTGTTTTGTTTCTCGAGCTTGGCTGAGAACACAAAAAAATCCAGGCATATTAATGTACATGAAAGTAGCGTTCCACAAATTCACACGTGTACCATCAACAGTAAAGACAGAAATGTCTGGACAATTCAAATGAGCAAACAAAGCCATCATCTCAGCAGAGTATACAGTGATACTGTGTTCACAGTGCCCACCCTCACTCAGTCCTCAGTCCCCAGTATTGCTGGTTGAGGTGAGGGCCTGTTATCTGCTCTGGGTCTGGGGTACCAGGCTGCCATTGTGGCCTCGGCCACGGACCTGAGGGTGCTGGGCCAGGGAGGATGATGAGGCGGACGGCAGGACAGAGGGTCTATGGGACAGAGGGGTGGAGACCCCCTGGAGGTGGTGGTCGTGGTGAGCTCTGCTTTTGATATGGGGACCGTGGCCAGTGGGCTCCTGCTGCAGGTTTAGGATGCTGTCAATTGCGCACTGCAAGTGCTCATTCAAAGAGTCATCGGGGGGACTGCCACTAGAGAAGCTGGCATTGTCCATATCCGGAGAGTCCGACTTGCAACGTTTAGCAGGAAGCAGAGAGTCTCGGGTGAAAGATTCTGGGGACGGGGGTCCGGGGGCATGCTGGTCCATTCGAAATGTCCCACCTGCCCTCTGTCTGTTTTTCATCTTTTTGTATTTACTTTCACCAGTTTCAAAATCTGTGTGCTCACCCTGCTTCTCTTTGGAACAGTCCCTGTCTGAAAGCGGTGGCACATTATGTTGTGAGGTTTTGAGACCACGACTGAAAACCTCATCTACGTGGTCCAGCCCATGCATTGCATTTTCTAATCGACCCACATCATTACTAGACTCTCTATAGACATGCTCCCGGTTGTCTCTTTTTTCTACCTTCACACTGGCAATAACTGTCCTTTCTGAAGGGGGAGAAGAGGATTTGTGACAGGATGGTGAATCTGTGGTTCGGGGATAACCCTCATCACCTCCTCCTGGTATGCCAGGGCGAACACGTGGACTGACATTTTCACGGTAGGTTTTTCTAAGGGGCAGACGACAGGTGGTCTGTGATGAAGTGCTGGAGGCAGCAGGGTTGGGTTTGGCTCCCCCTACACTGTGATGTTCCATTGTCCCATTCATTTGAACAGAGGGCTTGGACAGGGTAGAAGGAGCTTGTTTGTGGAGAGGATTGCTTCTAAACTCTGGGTTAGACTGAGCTGTGCTTACTGAAGGGAGATATGTGGACGAACTACTAGTGCAAACAGGGGTCTGAGTTCGAATGACGGTGGTCACAGAGGTGGAAGGGGGGCCTTTTGGGTCTGGTAAAGCAGAGTTTGACTTATTTGAGGATGGCTGTGTGGACTGACTGCTGTGCTGAGTTTGAGGTGTATGCACAGGATCTAAGGCAGTGTTGTGGACCACCTTACTGAATCCTGCCTGATCCTGCTTGATTTTGAGCTTCAAGCCGATCCTCCTGCGAGCCTCATAGGTCTTTATGGGTGGTTTACTAGTCCGCTGCAGTAAAGTGTCATCGTCATCAGATGCTTTAGAGTTGAACGGAGAAGGAGAAGAAAAATGTGAGGATGAAGCAGCAGAGGCACGACTGATGGAAGAGCTTAGAGTCACCGTGTGCTCTGACGTGGATTTTGTAGAGTCGATGGGAGGTGTGGGGCAACTACTGGACCAAGACACTGAGGCTCCACCTCCTCCCTGTTTTATGACCAGTTTGGTTGGAGGGAAAGGAGAGGCAGACGGCGCAGAGACAGGAGGAGGTGCTGCAGCACGAGTAGTGGGGACAGGAGCTGGGGCTGGTAGTGAAATAGGAGGGATAGGGGCTGGGGCTGAAATAAGAGGAGCAGGGGCAGGAGGAGGGGCAGGAGGAGGGACAGGAGCCGGGGGAGTAGGAGGTTTTGGGGTCACATTTGGTGTAGGAGCTGAGGCAGGAACTGAAGTGAGAGAAACAGCAGCCTCTTGACTTCCTGAAGTGACTTCAGGTGAAGGAGAAGACTTCTTTGAGGAAATAGCTGCACTCTCCCATTTGCGCACATTGGCCAAAAACTCCTCTACAATAAAACAAATGAAATATTTCACCATTTATTAGACTTTTATGATTTTGATTACAACTTTGAGTCAGAATATTCTTACTGTGTAAAATGTATTTAGAATCTTATCTTAAATATGTCCGATTAGGAAATTAATCCATAAACTACTGCTGATATAGACACCTTAGATTAGATAGACGAAAACAGTTCAAAATTCATTGTGTTTACTCAATTTAATAGTAGCAATCTGTATAAGATCTTTCTGAAACTTTGATATAGCACTAACAAGTAATTTTGAAAATACCTGGTCTCTCTTTTGCCAAAATTCTATCTTGACTTATTGCAACCTTCTCCTCCTGTATGAACATGCGGTCAATCATCACCATCTCAGCAGACGGGCCCAGTCTTTGCTTAAATACAAAAACAAAATTCAAAATCTGTCCCCAAACAGAATTTTAAAAAAATGTTTAAAAATGTTTTTGCTTGGGAAGGTACCTTGGATTCTGAAAAAAGCAAATGTCTGTATTTATCCACCATGGCCTGTGTCCGCTTCTGAAGCATGGAGGATACCCTCTCAAATTCTTCATCCACTGAACCCAAAGAAAATGAATGAATACAATATACACTACACATTTAAGTTATAAATCCAGTATAATGATTAAATTAGAATGAACAAGATGTAACCTTTTTCATAATCCTCTGAGGAGTGTACATTTCCTTGGTAGAGATGATAAGGCAGTAGTCTATGCAGCGTGTCCTCAAATGTGTTAAAAGGAGCACTGTAGTTTGGGTGGAGCGCTGAACCCTGTTGTTTTCTTAGTTGTTCTAGCAACCTAGAGTAAATAAAGTAAATTAAAGTAAATTAATTCAGTTATACAAGAAATAAAACATGGTGTTAAACTCAAATGATCACGACACTTACCTTGCTTCCTTGCTAGGCTCTGCAGTAAAAGGCATCTTCATTGTTGTCTGCAAATATAAACTTAAGTGAATACAATTGTATTGAACCCGTAATATCAGAAACACTGTGTGCTTTCTTACATGGGTTTGTACAGCAGCAGGGGGTTGTGGAGCAGGCATTTGAGTCAGACTAGTTCCTAAAACTTGTATTTGCACCCCTCCTTTACCCAGGGTCAGTCCTCCCACAGAGCTAATCACCCCTGGCTTTGGCTGAACCTGTGGACAAGAAGATTTACTTTATTATCTTTTGCAAAATGTATTTACTAGTGCAGCAAAAACCAAATACTTACCTGTGCAGGCTGGTTAAGGCAAGTAGGAGTGACAGTTTGATTCATAATTGTTGCAGCTGGTCCTTGGGCTCCTGAGAATACCTGTAAGTCACTTGCTCCTAAAACAATGAACACAATAATGAAACAACATGGAGTGTGTCTTAACATATTTAATGACTGGGCCCTAACCTGTTACAGGTGTTTTCACAACTACTGATGTTGGCTGCAGCACTGAGGGGATCTGACTGGGCAGACCAGCACTCGATGATGACATCACTTTGTCTAGAGGCACGTCTTGCTGGGAGCCAAAATGAGTTGTTGCTTGAGGTTGAATCTGAGGCAGAGAGGGCTGCTTTGACTGTAGCATAATGTTATGGTGAACCTACAGAACAAAAGCAAATTTAATATCAACAATAGGCATTTTGATGTTTGAGATTTTGATACAAGTTTAAATTAGTAGTTTAATACCTGGTGTAGCTTTTCCAGCAGTTGTTTTTGCTGAGGTGAGGGCTGGGCAATAGCTGACAGTGTCTGGATTTGCGCTGTTACTAATTGCAAGTGGTGCTGCTGTTCTGTGGAGAGGCCCATAACAGGGACCTGGGCTTTCACTACTCCACTAGTCGCTGTGTTTATGGGGGATGCGCTGAACTGATGCTGTGCAGAGGGAGGTTTTGGGGACTGTGATAAAGGCATTTCTTGCTGATGAGGACCAGGGACAGTGGTGGGCTGGGGTTGAAGCTGAACTTGAATCGCGGTTTGTGGCTGTGATGTTGGCTGAGGAGACTCTGCACTTTGGTTGTGAATTATAAATAGTGGAGGGTGGGAAGGCGTGCAGGAACGAGAGGGAGTCTGATTCTGGGGCTGAGGTTGTGAGGGCGGTCTGGATTGTTGTTGGTGTGGGGACTGTATGTGTTGGCTTAAAGTGAGTGGAGACTGAGAGGGCTGGGGGCTCTCGGAAACACGCTGCGCTGTGGGGTGAGTGGGCACGGCCGGTGACATGTTCTGGATCTTCAGGGGCTGCTGATGTCCAGAGGAAGGAACCTATGAAAATATAACCATAAGAAATATAGTCAACAAAAATCAGTTTCAATGTACATACTTCAACATTGAGAAAGCGAACAAATTTGCACAAAAAACAACTGAGCAAGGCCACAGCGGTTCTGATTTTACACAAGGAAATAAGAGAAGAACAATAATGCTGATTAGGGCTAAACAATTTAGAGAAAATTGTAATCCCAGTCAAATATTGTAATTTCATGTGCATAAAAAAATCAAGATTAATTTCAATAGTTTGAACCATTCAGGAAAATGAATATTTGAGAGAACATTTCAGTGGATGTAGAGATCTTGTCCATGGTGTATTATACATAAAACAGACAGGATATTTAGTAAATTCTATATTATAACCTAATAAACTGAAGCATTTGGAAATCACCAATTTTAACTAAACAGCTATTCATTTCAAAACAATTGTTCAACCCCAATGCTAATGTAGAAATAAAACAATGTCTTTTTACAAATTGGGGAAAACGTTGAAACAAAAAAAAACAATACAGCAAAAACTAAATCAATTTTGATAATGTCACAGTGCATATTGATTTCCCAACTGACATTTTTCCTAAAAAACTATTGCTTGATGTGTTGCCTGGCCAGCCAACACTAGTCTTTCACTATTCTAAAGGTTATGGTCTGGAACCTTATCCAATGCTGTTTTCAAGTGCATGTCAATTAGTTTGGAAGATTTCTCTGAGGGCAGAGAAACTGCTAACAATTCCTCCAAGCTTAATGTTAATATTCAAGGAGCAAGCAGCGATGATGGCCCTCGTCACTGTGCACACGTCCCTCACATGCGACTGCTCCTGAATCTCGTCTGCAATTGCAATTAACAATTACATCACGATAATGATTAAAGTTGCAGACAGTTTAAAAATGTTATGGATATGAATAATTAGAATTGTAATATTATGAATAGTTTCCATATTTAAACAGCTGTTGTAGTATTGTACTTTGTTGTGAAAACAACAGTGATCTAGAAGGGATCATCATGGGTAAGTGCATTTTTTTCTGGTGATATAATGGCAATTATCTCTGTGGGACATATTGTATAATCGTGATAATAAACAACTACTGTCTACACTTTTTACCACAATAAACGATATTTTTGTTCATTGTTCCATCCCTAATTGAACCAGCAAACTCGTGCATAATACAGCTATGGTGTAACTGACTTTTTTGATTGAACATTCTTTAGGTCACTCCAGTTACTTTGCATAAAGTAATTTATGTCTCTGTATATAAATTTGGAAAAGTTGGTCATTGACTTTTTTGTATGGTCAATACAATTAATATCCCAGGTTTCATGATAATTGGATATTTTTTTACTTTTTATGTATATTGTAGGGGCGCTATAGTCACCATTGGTTATGTGCTCATTACTCTATTCAGGCTTTGATTTTGCACTGTTGGTTAAAATTTTAGCTCTGTAGGCTGACACATGTGGCAGTGAGCAGGTATCGAAGAAACAGGAAATAAAGACATTTTTTGATGCCATGCTGCACAAAAACCGCAATGAATATACAAGAAAAGATAACTACTGATTATCAACCTTTCTAGATGAGACATGTGGAGTGTGAGCTCATTTGGACCAAAAACCAAGGGATAGATTTCATACAAAGGCTGTAAAAGTGACAATAAAATCCAATATGGCCAACTTCCTGTTCATCATTGGGCTATGCTCCAATTCAACTAGGCTCTATCACTTTACTCCAAAATTTGCCTGTTCCCACTCCCAATGGGGTCCAATTTGTGGTTGCAGTATTGCATTGGTACGCGTTGGCCATTGACTTAGTCACTGGCTCATGCCAATAAAATATCTTAAAATTTGACTTTTGATTTCCACTAATCAAATGTCCCTGATGTCACAGCAGATGCCGTTTCCATAATCCCCATTTCCCAGATTTGACCAAAAGCTTGGTGCATAAATGTCCACATTATTTATCCATCTCATGAAAACAGAATTATTACTGACAAAGGAATTAACAAATTAAAGAAATGAAAGGTCTAACTGTTCCAAAACACTGTAGTAAAAATAAAATCTCTCTTCTACCGGGTGAGCAATAGCAAATGAATGACAGATGGAAAAGGTTTTCCACATTTGAGCTACAAATACATGAAGGTCATTGGTCTTCTGTAAAAACCTGACAATACAGTCTGCTGTGAGGAGGGTTCTAAACGCTCATGCTTTAGAAAGGTAAGTAAGAGTGGCTGGCTCGCCAGGCTTTGATGGTGAGGGAAAAAAAAGGGTGGGGTATATTTGAGGAAGAGACAAATCACAGAAATATTAACGTTTTTTCTTCATTAATTTTTAGGAAAAAGAATATATGGATAACAGTTGAGGGGGGATATGAGCTGATTTACAAAGTGACAGATCAGGCAAAGGATGTTACCTGTTAATTGTTGGTTTTTTTAATACGTTAATCACCTTACACCAATTGTGGATAGTTTTAGCTAATTGGTTTATGTTCAAATGAAGTGATGTGCAGTAAAATTACATTGTGTTAGGACAAATAACACATAAGTTCCAAAATCAATATAGATTAAACTAGGCAATTGCACAATAACTGTTCAATTGTCAAAGCAGTGCATGATTAAGAGAAGCATAAAAGGAGGGTTGGAAAAGAAAAACAAAGCTGTGATGGGGGGGGGGAAAGGGTAAGACACCCTAACAGCAGCAGCGACAGGTGGGTGGGGCTTAGTATAAATGGCTTTTCTACCTGCTTTACCACTGTTGTCAAGAGGGAGGGGCTCTGAGTGACCCAAGACTCTGTTAACTGGCTGTCATGGACAGTAAGGGCCGGAGCAGTGATGTGGTTGCTGCTGACGATTACAGATGCTGGCACTCCCACAGAGGGGGTAGACTCTTTCTCTTTTTGATGCTGCAGCTCCTGATAGGAGTACATTTACCATTCAGGGGTGTCAAAAAGGAGGCGGGATTGAGGCATTGTGGAATAAAATAATCACCAAAAAGATCAGGCCCAACATCACTCCAAGCAAGGTTAATGTTAATTTTAAACAAGGAAATGCATATAAACTTTGAAAACATACCTGTTGAAGGAACATTTGTAGAGACTCCTGGCTCAGGATCATGCTGGATCCCTGGTTGGTAAACACAAGCCTTCCTGGATTTTGCTGAGTTTGAGGGGGTACCAGCCCCATAGTCGTCATGGTGGAAGAGGTGGAGACTGAGATGGACGGAGACGATGAAGGTATGGGAGTGGCTGAAGAGGCGCTGGGAGTCGGCTGCATGGCTACAACAGAAGGCTGGGGTACATGGATCTGTGTGGGATGAGAGGTCTGCTCTGTTGAGCTTCCCAAAACTGTGACACATTCTGGCTGCCCCTGGGCGGTGGTCCCTGCAGCAATGCTACTACTGTTGCCACTGCTCGGAACTCCACCCGTTTGCGGCTGTACATTTGTCTGAAGGCTAACTGCCGGGCTAAGCCCCTCCACCTGACCCAACATCAGGGGGTTCTGGATGGGCATGCCCTGTATGACTGTCTGTGCATGGCCTGTGACTGTGTGTGTCTGGGCCTGATTATGAGTTTGAGCCAAAGAGACGGGCATCTGAAAGAGGGTGGGTGTGCCCATTTGACCAGGTTGGAGTTGGATGGGACCAGAAAGGATGTGTGCAGCTCCAGAAGGTCCCTGGGAGGTCAAGACTTGCCCAAGGTTGATGTTCTGATTTGTTGTTAAAATCTGGTTTGCGATTAGCTGTCCACCTGGACCCTGGCTGGTTATGATGTGGCCACCTGGATGCTGCGTGAGGATTTGTCCTCCAGCCTGCAGCTGGACAAACTGAGGATTCTGACCTTGAAGAACAGTCTGAGAAGGAATTACAATGCTTCCAGATTGGTTTAATAAATGTACACTGAGAGGTTTGCCAGATGCTTGTGCTGCTTGTGGTTTGAATAGTGTTTGAGGAAACTGTGAGGCTTGTGATGTGGCTTGGGTGCTTAAGACCACATTAGAGCCAGGCTTTCCCGCCAAGAAAGCTACATTTTGAGCTGCAGATACCGGAATCTGCTGTAGCCCTAGACCCTTGTGACCATCATTTTGATGGGGCTGAGGTGTGGGCTGTGGCTGTTGCTGTTTGTAAAGTTTTGGCTGGATGGCGCCACCCTGAGGTGGTTTGGGCTGAATGGGTGTTGGTGTGCGCTGGATGATAACGTTCTGCATTATTTGACCTTGAGTTTGTGGCTGGGGTGCTATTCCTGAAGCTAGAGGGGAGTTTCCAAAGCCCACAATCCCAGCAGGGGCAGTTACTGTACTGCCACTGCTGCTACTGTTGGTGCTGCTGACACAAACTGTAGGTCCATTTAAAGCTGGGGATCCTAAAGTGGCTTTGTTACCTTGGATCAGAAGTCCACTTCCTGAGCTTCCAAGGCCAGCTTGAGAGCTAGCTCCTGAAATCTCAGGTCCAGACTGGTGAAGCTGATAACCACCCATGGCTTTTGCTAGAATTGGCTGTCCAGACTGATTGATAGTCATAACCGTGGGTTGACCTACAACCTGAATTTGTCCTATTCCTAGCCCAGACTGACTGCCATTGGGAAGTGTATGGAGACTCGAAATGGGCTGAAGGGTCACATTTCCAAGGCCTACAGGCTGCATGAAAGGCTGCACACTTATGGCCTTGTTCATCACCTGGGGCTGAAGCTGAAGGCCCTGTTGGGCAAGCACTGAGCCCAGCATATCAGCTGCTGCATTGGGGGGAGTTGCAGAACTTGGACCTCCAGTGAAAATAGTTCCTGCCCCCCCAACGCCTATGCCTACACCAACAGTGCCCCCTGCACCAGTGAGGCTGGCATCAGGCAGCGTCTGAACCACTTGTGTAAGTCCTGGGATACCAAAGGACCCCAGGTCCAGCTCCGCCTCTGCCTCTTGTAGGCTTTGCTCTGTGATGTTTGCTTCAGCCAAGCTCTGCTGGAGGATGTCACAGGGTTCATGATTTGTCCCAATACCGTTGCTTCCACTTTCACCGCCTGGAGATCCTCCCAGAATGTCATCATCTTCCAAGAAGTCCAAGTCAACGCTGACTCTGGGCAGGCCGGGCGGCTCATTTGCTGAGAGCTGCACTGTGGGCTGAACTTCCGATACATGGCCCTTATCAAAAAAAAAAAAAAAAAAAAAAAAAACACAGCAACGCAAAACACATCTAAATTGCACCTAACACAAGTTTACAGAATGGCAGTGCTTGCAGTGTTAGTGGAAAGAAAGCCCATCAGGAGCAGTATGGTAGGGTGAGGACAACAGATGAGGTGAAGGCAGAGACTGGGGGATTTTACTCACCCCTGCAGCAGAGAAGAACGAGCTGGAGGGATCACTCGAACCATCCAAAAGGTCGTCAGTGTCCAACTACAGAGACACCCACCAAGAGCAAGATAGACAGAAAACCCAAGGCACCCAAAGCAGCAGGCAAAAGCCACCAGGACAGAAAGATGAATAATCAGAAGAAGGGCAGGTACACAGAACCATGTGAGAACTAACAAATGAAAGGGACTACAAAGGAAAATGTATTATTAGGTTTTAAATAAGTGGATTTAATAAGGCAATTTTATGGGTTTTAGTTTTGAGGACTAAATTGTACTTCAAAGAAAATAATAGTGATATAAGAAAATTGAATAGCAAGGATTGGGAAAAAATACAAAGCATCTATAAGTAGGCCTGAACACTGAAGTAAACAAGCTCAAAGTGAATTGTGACTGTAAAAAAAAGTGTAACAATTCAGACAACTTAAAATACTCACATGGGTTTCAGAGCCATGAAGAAAGTCATTTAGAGCTTCTGGGTCACTGAATGATAACAGAAAGCAATCAATATCAGTAGCGTAATTAATGCCATGATATTAAAATAATACCAACTAGATTTGTTGTATAGGCTAACTTACCAAATTACATCGAGAAGGCACCTGCCGTCTTCATCATCCATGACAACTGATTGGGAAAAAAATAGTTAGGTTTAGCCTATATCTTATTGCATAAAAGGCTAATGTTCCAATGACTGCAAATAAATAAAATGTTCATGTTCAATGCCAATAGGGATAAAAAAAAAAACCAAACAAACAAACAAATATTATAGTTAAAGAATGATGGTGCATCATGTGAGAAATTCGTTAAAACAAAAATTGCAGAGGCACGTAGCAGCAAAAGTTTCTTGTCGATGTTGTAGCAACAGCACTTGAGACCGTAAAATAGGTTTTTATGAGAAGCATAGGCTATGGCCAGTAGGCTGGTACTTAGACTTTCGTAGGCTATTCAACTGCGACATATGTCAGGATCCGGTAAATTTTACATATAGTTACTTAAAACAAATGTGGTGCAGCGATTGATGGCAAACAACAAACGGAAAACGCGCGGGGTTTTACCAGGTAAGAATTGGTCTAGGGGTTTAGCTTTTGCAATAATGTAAACATTACGATTAATGCAGTACATTATACAAAGCCTAGCATTAAACTATGGTTTAAGATTTAGATACCTTTCTTGCACCTCAAAAAGGCAATGGATCGTAGCCATTACTCGGTAAGAGCACAGTAGGTGCGCAGGATATGAATGGAGAGCGGCTACATGCTAGTCCGTGTTTTTTTCCCTTTTCAGCAATGATTTGCATGCAGAGTTTGAATGTTTGTCAGGCTTGGCCTTTATGGCAGCACAATATACCTTTGTGAATTAGAGCAAAAATGCCTTTTAGGCCTGTGATTTGGGTAGTAGTCTGTATTTAAAAGTAATAAAAAACTGACAGTCTCTCGCTAGCCAAGCTAACTAGCCTTCTTAGCAAACCAGCAATCAACAATATTGAGAGGTCCAGCTAGCCACAGCCTTTGACATTCAAAACAAACCACCGATTGATGAGATTTTGATCCTTAAGGTCTAAATCGATCGTCCCACTTTACAAACACACGCCAATAGTGTTTGCATATACATACAAACATAATTACGCAGCGAGCAATGGCTCCCCTTGCAAGCAAAATATTAGTTAATGTTGGAATACTCTTGGATGAGGGGGGTATGCTTGGGAATTCGGTGTAAAATGACCGGGTTAGAGAGGCGTGCAGCATCGTAACTTTGGAAAATGGTAGCTGTGCAATTTGCGTCTTTTCCGCGCCTTTTACATACTGCATCTTACAAGCAGTTTTTCGGATTAATTGAGAAATAGCTACATTGTAACAAACTCACCCGAGACGATAGAGGTGCAGGCAGCGCGGGGTCTCCAGGACAGCCTCGCACGGGCTGCAGTTCAGGACCCAATTACAGCAGGAAACAGGCGTCCTGCGCTCTGCCAGACTGAATGCGACGATCATCCTCAATCTGATCTGGTTGCACTGCCAAGGTTTCCCACTGTCAGAGGACCTCTACGGAGATGAATATGTCCTGAAGGGGTTCTGAACAAATTACGCACACACAAGCGAGTATAAATGACACCTCACAATAATAATAATTTAAGGAGAACTGCAAAACACGTCGTCATTTCAGCCATAACCACTCTCTCGTGTTGACAGAAAAGAGGCTGCATTTATAATCCGAAATCGGTTTAACACTCTTCGAAGTAGGCTATAATTCACTCTCTGGGACTTTATTTTTAGATTTCAATAGATCAAGAAAAGTATTTAGTATCAAGAAAATGATTAACATCTTTTACATGAAGTTTAGAATGTCGTAATGGAGGTAGTTATAATAACCAGTAGAGGGATTCGGCCATGGTTACCTATAGTAACCAATCCGACATCCATTTCCAGTAGCCATGTTGGGGCTGTAAAATTCTACTCAAGAATTCATGCAGATAGACAGCTGAACTTAATAATTAGTTACTACTACTTTGTGACACTTATTCATAGAAGTCATTTCAACTCCCAATATCTCAAATCGTATTACACTACAATAAATTAACTAATAATCTCTATTTGCAAAAAAAAAAAAAAAAAAAGTTCACACAATAAATAAGGAGCCCCAAAAATATTTCAAATGATCTGATGAGCCTTAAGTCAATATAGCAATTATCGTGACAGGCCTATTATAAATTAAGTTAAGTTTCGCTAAAATACTTTATTGATGGGCTAATTTCAACCATATAATGTGTGAAAATCTTGTCTGTATATCTATATTCTATAGTAATTGCCATAAAGTGAAAATAATTATTACCAGTGGTTGTGCCCATATGGGGTAATAACATACAAACAAATATAGATCAGTGCAGTACTTCTAGGGTGAATATTCATTTTCACTTCATAGAAAAAAAATCCTGAAAGACATCAGAAGTGTTTACCGCATTATTAAGACAACAAATATACCATTATATCAATCAATCAATTAATTTTCTGGCCAACTTTTTGTAATATTTTTTGTTAGAATTTTACTGCGCTTACAATCACAAGATGGCCGCCACAATTGCCACGGCAAAAGAGACTATGGTTTTTCTAGTTACATTTTAAATAATTCGGCGGTGCGGAGGGTCCTGTGTCACATGACTGGGACGGTCTATGCGGCTGCTGCTGATGTGACAAGGCAACAGAGCAGAGGCTATTGCTAGCTGTTATCGTGTAGGTTTTTTGTCTAATGTTTCTAATCTTTTCCTTTAACTTTTGAGAAGTGATCGTAAAATGGACAACAGTGGCAAAGAAAAAGAGGCAATGGCTTTAATGGCCGAGGCGGAAAAGAAAGTGAAATCTTCACAATCGTTTTTTGGATCTTTGTTTGGGTAAGTGTTTACGCTAGCCTTATAAAACGTAGCGGCTTCTTGGTAGCTTCTATAAAGCTAAAGGCCAACTAGGTTGGTTCAGTCGTCAGTAGTAAGTACACACATTAAACCACTTGGCCTGTTTTTGTTTTTAAGTGGAAAAACATGTTTACCAAACCTTTACGTGTTCTTCTGATGCTGATAAAATACTGCTAGGCTGCACTGTAGACAGTAGTTATGGTCCATTAGTGACCTCAACATTGTAGATGGGACAGTACTCTTTTATAACTTGGAGCAAACGAATCCGTACACTATGTTCTTTTCCTGTAGTGACATCCCGTCATAGCGCAATTATTTTGGTCAGTTCAGTACAACGCTGCAGCTGTATAACAACTTGTTAATTATCCTTACGATGACAATGTGTTGATAATCCTTACTACACCAAGGTTATAGTGTGATTCGGTGTGCTTTTCTATACTAACTTACATTTATTGTACCACTACAGACTGCGGTAATTGTAGAAATGCATTATTTTTAAGAGGTTTAACGTTGGTTTGTATTTTCTTTAACACAGGGGCTCCTCCAAGTTGGAAGAGGCATGTGACATTTATGTGAGGGCTGCAAACATGTATAAAATGGCTAAAAACTGGTGTGGTAAGATGTTTTGCAAATCCTGACCTTAATTGTTGTGAAGGATTGTGTGAGACAAATTTAAGATCTGTTTATGGTCTTTTCAGCTGCAGGAAATGCATTCTCTCAAGCTGCACGCCTCCATCTGCAGATGCAAAGCAAACATGATGCTGCTACAAATTACATTGATGCTGGAAATGCCTTCAAAAAAGCAGATCCACAAGGTACATTTTCTGTTCCTGTCAATGCCTTAGTATCGCTCACCAAAACATTCACTATTTTTATTTCTATGATTATTTATCTGTTACTTAATTATCATTTGCGTCTACAGAGGCAATAAACTGTTTAAACAGAGCAATAGAAATCTATACAGATATGGTGAGTTACTGCATCACATGTCATTTTGGAGTAATATCAGCTAACTTAGTGTGTGTTTTCATGTACAGGGACGTTTTACAATTGCTGCAAAACATCACATCACTATTGCTGAAATATATGAGACAGAGTTGGTGGACATTGATAAGGTTAGATCACGACATCATCAGTATACATTGTGTTTTGTCTGATATACCCATTTTGTGGTCTAAAATGGTGATTTTACATTCTAGGCCATTGCACATTATGAACAAGCAGCAGATTATTACAAAGGTGAAGAATCCACAAGGTGATTATATATTTTGAATAGAATGTTCACCCACTACTGGTACTGTTTACTATTTTGGTTTCAATATTTTTCTTTTTAGTTCAGCTAACAAGTGCCTTCTGAAAGTTGCAACCTATGCTGCCCAGTTGGAGCAGTATCAAAAAGCTATCGAGATATATGAACAGGTGAGTTCTTGTTTGTATGCCTCCAAATTATGTTGTACTCCTGAAAACATTTTCTTCTACTTGAAGATTGGAACATATGCAATGGACAGCACACTTCTGAAATACAGTGCCAAGGATCACTTCTTTAAGGCAGCACTCTGTCACTTCTGTGTAGACATGCTAAATGCAAAGGTAGGTTGGACTTGTACTGTTCAAATATGAGACACAATTGTGTAAATCTTTGTTATTTTTGTTATTTCACAAAGCTTGCTGTGCAGAAGTATGAGGAAATGTTTCCAGCCTTTTCGGACTCTCGGGAATGCAAACTGTTGAAGGCATGTTTTTATTGTAAATACTTATTTTCAGTGTTTGGTCAAATTAAAATGGTAACCATCTCTATCTTTTCTAATTGATCCAGAAACTCCTAGATGCATATGAAGAGCAGAACGTGGATGCCTACACTGATTCGGTAAATATGTTAAACTTTGTGGGCCAGTGTGAATCCAACAGCTGGACTCTGGTGCTTCTAAACTGGTTGTCTCGGAGCCGCTGGAGTTCAGCAAATGTGGCTTGAAAGTAACCAATCTTGGGAATACCCATTTCAATAATAATTTGGCACTCTGAATCTGGTGTGACACATTAGATCACCTCTGGCAGACATGTGTCCTCCTGCCTGTTTTTGACTTTTATTTAACTAGGATAGTCCCCCAGGATAGAGTTTAAGAGCTTAAGAAACTGTGGAAAGAAAAGACCACACTGCACGTAGCGGCCAGGAAAGTGTGTCTGTGTGTGTGTTCACAGGGCTCTGTTCACTTGTTGCTTTTTGTTATTAAAATAATTTTGGCGATCACTTCTCATGTAGCCGATGGTTGGGGTGAGTGATAATCGGTCCAAACCAACACTGAAGTAAATAGAACTTTATCTAGTGCGTACTGCGGCTGCTCCACAGAGCTCAGTAACATGTAAAAACACCCTAGAGATAACACTTTGCTTTGAAACAAATAATTAATTTGCTGTAAAACTGTATCAACATGAAAATCAGGTCATGGTGCGAGAACATTGTTTTTTTGTTGTACATTTATGTTATAACGCTACTTGAAATATTATATGTATTTTGTCTCAGGTAAAGGAGTTTGACACCATTTCACGGTTGGACCAATGGCTCACTACAATGCTTCTTCGCATCAAAAAGACCATACAGGATGATGAGAGTGACCTACGTTGAACCCAGTCCTCCTTTAACATCCGTTTGACTTAACCTTTGGCCTATGTTTTTTGCAGATAATTCTGATGTCCAATATATAACGTTGTTTTACTATTACTCTTCTCTTACACATTTTGCCTTTTAAAAATGTAAAATTTGTTTTCTCTTAGTTCACTCTTTGGGTATAAACACTATTTTCTTTAACCCTTTTATATTAAGTATGTTAAGGCTCTAATTTAAGAAATTTGAAATGCAAGTGATCATGCCAGCATAGAGAAAATGTACTATTTTATTATTCGTGTAATTGTAAGGGAGTCACAACACTTATAAATAAATGCATCCAAATTAATATATTGGTAATGTGAGTAAAATATAGGCTATATTTGCCTAGAAAATATCAATCCAGTAAACTAACCAGATAATACCCTTGGCTGTAGGAAAGGCCAACTTTAATAGGTTGAAGATGAATACGTTTTTGTCAGGTTACTTTTTTGTACTCCCATAAAGGAAATATTTATAATATAAATTTTCGAATCAAGAACAATTGTACAGTGCCGCCCCCTGGGGTCAGATAGGTGTAGCACATGTTCAATGACACGTACGATTTATATTATAATTCAACAGTATCATCTGCAAAAGAGACACTGATTTCCCCAAGTACTCTGCCTTATTTTGCCTGATTCTCAGGATCTGCATAGATTTGATGGAAAGGTGCATAGCTTTATCTAGAGCACTTTAATCCTCGGAAGGTTTGTGCATGATTTGGAATGATTGGAAAACCTCTTGTACAGGTTACATGTTTTATTGTCTAATTGCTGATGGTTATTTAGTCTTAAAGCAGGCTCGATTTTAAAGCCTGTATAAGATGCAAATGAACACTGTGCGTATTTCCTCCTGTAATTTTGTCCAAAATAAGGGTCTTCGTCTGGTTGAAACCTTAAATTTGTGTATCTGTGACTTGATCTTTTGAATAAAAATGACTTTGACATGTGCGTATCGTGGGCGCGGCTTGTATTCACCTGTCCCTCCCTCACGTCAAGTGCACCGGTGTGCTTTGCAGAGCTGCTGTGTGCTCTTTACGGTGCGGATGGTGTTGGGAGACAAGGAATTTAATTCTTCTTTTACCCGGAATCCTATAGTCTTTTGTAAGTATTTGATCACAAATTAATATGACAAATTTACAAGTGTAGGCCTATATCTTTTCATGTATTTTAAGTCTAGAGTGGCAGTGACTAATTAAGAACACCTGCTGCCTATGGCGACAGGCGTCAGGCGTCAGGCATTCTCACACTTGGAAGTTTATTATTATTAATATTTTAAGTTATCTGGTTCTCACTTCTTGATAGAAAACCTTAACAAATTTTGGTTAAAATGTTTTGTCATTTTTTTGTTTACTTGAGTTGAGTAGGCCTCCTGAGGGACTGCGCTGTTATTTGAGTTTAGCCGGCTGGGTTAGTGCTAATCATACTCTGGAGACCGCATCTTAACTACAAAGTCCCATAGCAATTTCCCTTTCCCTGCTGGTAACATCATTGATTGTTGGGGTACATTGTCATTCCCATAATAGGCTACTGTAGCTGTAAGCCTATTCAATGTGTGACCCTTTTAAGTTTTATTTTGGGAAATGCATTTGTTGTCAAGTAGGCAAACGGTCAGATGAGTAGGTGTGTGATCAGGTGATAAACATTTGTTTTCTTTATTTTGCAGCATTGGACTGTACGTGCAATCAAACATCTCAGCAACTGATTTCCAAGACCCTCCATGAATATGAACTTCCCTTAGCACAAAGGCCAAAAAGCACTGGATTGCGTAACTTTTTCTGAACCAATGAGGCTGTTTCAAAGCTTAATTGTTATGGTTTTACTGACTTCATTGTTCCTCATCTTCCTCTCCACCTTACATCTAGAGAAGACCCACAGTCACAGACTAGAACAGAAAGATCTAAGGAAGCCTCAGATTATTCAAGTAGCAGAAAAACTTAATACAACTGTCTCGCCATTGACCAAGCAGGCGCGTTTTCTCTCCACAAAGCCTAATGTGGTCAGTATGTCTGTTTCAAGTGGTCTGACACAGGCCATCCCTCAAAACAAAGCCTACTGGAATCGACTGCTTTACTCCACGCTGAATAGAAAAGAACTGGAGCATCATCATCTGTGGTCTCACTGTAGGGAAGTCAACCAAGAAATCTTGAAAACAAATATCCATGATTTTACTTCATACCCCTCCATGTTTCAGGACTTTTTAATGGCCATGAACTGTAAGTCTCCTCCACTCCTGGTAAACCAGCCATACAAATGTCTGAGCAGTGAAGGAGGCGGGCAAACCTTCCTTCTTTTTGCGATCAAGTCAAGACCTGGAAACTTTGAACAGAGGCACTCAGTGCGTGAAACCTGGGGAAGAGAGGATGTTTTTCAGAGTAGTTTGAGAGTGCGCACCCTGTTTCTACTGGGCAGCCCATCATCAGATGACCCTGATCTTGGTACCTTGTTGTCATTTGAAGCTAAAACCTTCAAGGACATCCTTCAATGGGACTTTAATGAGTCTCTGCTGAAC
>KN471881.1:40198-62245 GCA_000787095.1 Periophthalmodon schlosseri
TATTCTGGAGCAATGGTTGAGGGTTTCTCAAAGAAATCTAAAAAAGGGCGCTGTAATTTATAAAATTTTGTCTCTGATCTAATTTTTTTCTAAATCCATATAGAACATTATGTCTTTTATCCATTGTGCATGGGAGGGAAATGCAGAATTTTTTCAACCTTTGTCACTTTTAATAGCTGTGAAAACTTCACAGATGTAATTTGTAATTATGTGTTGCTCCTTTACAAACAGGCCTAACCTCAATAAGCATACTTGATGGACAACTACTGGAGTGTGTGAATGTTTTATATTAATTTTAATTCTTACATCTGAGTCTGGGAGCAGGTCGTCCTCATCCTCCATGCTATAGATACTGTGGTAGTCCTGAGCCTCAGCCATCAGCTTCCTCTCCAGTGTTGAGCCAGGCCGTATGTCCACAAAGGTAGTCTCCAGATAGTCCTTATTGAGCAGTGAGTCTGTGTGCCCCCACAAAGGGCCACCTGGATAGTAGGACTCCATGGTGCGAGGCAGAGAGCAGGGGTCCAAGAGCTGCTGCTGTTGGATCTCAGGGGGGTGTCCACAGTAACTACTCCAGGCCAGTGGAGGGTACACTTGATCCTCCTCACACTTTACTAAGACCCCTTTAAATCGCTCACCAGGAGAATATGTGGACACAGGCCCAGAGACAAAACCAGGTCCAGACACACTTTTATTATTCCTGCCCTCTCCCAGAAGAGGGTGCTCCAACTCATCCACTTTTTCCATTCTGCTCAGTTAATGCCAAAAACATTAACAGCAACCAATAAATCACTCAGTACATGCTGCTTTGCCTGGAAGTTGTCCCAACTATTAAAAGATTCTTTGCATTTGTGTTTCAAAGATACGTCGTATTGTTTTTGGTTGTTATTTCTTGTTTATAGTCTTTCACTCACTGTAATCGATAGGTGTGTCCATAGCATTAGGTGCTTGTGTTTATGGTGTCTTTATTCTGCACATGTAATAATCCATTTGTTTCAGGATTGTATGGCTCAGTCCGATGGCCTTTGTAGGAAAAATGCACACAGATCGCTAGGAGATGGTGACAAGATCGATTCACAGGGTGTTTGAGACAGGATAGGCACAACCGTAGGCAGCAGTCAAACTAGTGGCAAGTGAATGGATTGGGGCCATATTGGAGGGCAACTAATCTCTGAAAGCAATGAGGTGCCAGAAATAGCATCCTTTGGTGTACATGGTTGGGTCAGCAGCCTAACAACACCCCTGTTCCTGTGCTGCTACAGTGGAGCATAATGGACAGTTGGAACGCCTCACTGGTGATTTATGGCTTTGGGTTACTGTGGGCTCCGCTAGGCTCCTATGGGAACTTGGGCAGTACCACACTTCATCTTACATAAGGGTAGAAGTCCAAGTGAAGGGCTCTCTCCAGTCATGTCTGTTTGAAAAAATAAAGAACAAAAGTGACTTAATGGTGCTACTTACACAGTTAAATTAAATTTAACATTTCTAATTCATCTACAAAACAATTATTTATTACATGGGCCAGTTTTCCTTCTAAAGTCCTTTCTGACACTCATACAGTACATACAATATATACAGGAGTATCATAACATCTCAATTTTAATTGAGTTTTATTTAAATAAGTTACATCTATATTTTTGAGCAGCAAGAGGTCTAATCTGTCATTGAACTATGTGCTGTCTGACCTTAAAGATAAAGGTGGCAGAGATGATGAAAAGCAGGCGGTGTCTATTATATGATGTAATAGAGGATTATTTGGAGATCAGATAATGATTTGTGCAGAACATTATTTTGCAATAGTATCGCTGCTATAGAATACAGTATTAGTATTAGTTAACAGTTAGTTAGCACTAAAGACTTACTATTATTATTGTTTATATTGTTTTTATTTTTATATTAATCTGAACCAGTTAACTTAATGACAAAAGTCTACTAACATTTGATTTAAAATAAAAAGGATTTACAAGTATTTATTGTGCACTGCAGAGCACTTTACAGACTACCAATCAATGCGCTGACTCACTGTTTTCCCAGCATGCCATGCAGGAAAACTGTGGAGTAATTGGGCATCACTGGAATAGTTTTCCTTTAAAGACTGCTTCGCCTTAAATTGCAATGTCCACTCAGCCCATTATGAAAGACTAGCTCTTAACCACAAACAGAGGAGCCTGGCCAAAAAGTCTTTTCTTATTCAAAAGAAAGTAGGTGGGGCTGACTCACAAGACTACAAATGGAGCAGTATCCTGTAAACAGTATTTCAAGCAACATCCTAATAAAGAGCCAGTCATCAATATGTTGTGATTGTAGTAAGTTGTTTCCAAGTAGAAATTTGGAGAATGTATCCTTAAATATTTAATAAATTAGCCCACACAGTGATACCAAACCTAAATACAGCTTTTGAAGTCTGAATGTAATTATGACCAAGAAGCCATGGTTGTACATACTTTATATATTTGTAACTGATTTTTTTTTTTTATTATTATAACACATTTTACTAACAGGCCCAATCTGGTTCTCTGTGAGGTGTGATCTGGAATAACAACAAGGGCTAGCTCACCACTTGCTTCATTCCAGTAGAGATGCACTCTGCTTTATTACACCCCGCCCTGCTGCTACTCGGGCCTATATCCACCATAAAAAGTCTTCAGTCAGCTGTATTATAAGCCTGCCTTGCTCTGATTCTGCCTCTCCCATAAAATATCCGGTCAGGTGGATGATAGGTTGCAAGGACGCAGCAGCAAATCATCATTGACACTTTTACAAGAGCTCGCCTTTCTGTGCTTGCTGTCTGATACTTAGTCAGCTGCTGTGTCATACAAAAACAGCATAACCGTTCACCTTTCTCTGATACATCCTCTCTTCTTTTGTTTCGTGCCTGACTATATTACCTGTTTTAAATCCCAGCTCTCAGCAAAACCACTGTGCTAAACCCTTTGGTGCAATGATGGCTTTCCGTTTCCCCCATAGATAGAAATGTGCAATTAACTGAAATGTTGCCTTTTAGTCTTGTCACAAAGGAGCTGCTGAATCCCACACAAATTGTAATGCATACTCTGCAGTTTTGCTACAGTAATAGTATCTGTTATGCACTAACAGGGGGAAAAGGGTAATTGCCATGATATTTCAGCAGCCAAAGATCAAGAGATTCTGTAAGTACTTTGGAGAAAAAAGAAATTGTGTATATATAGGAAGCAGGGGCTGTAAATGCTTATAAGCTTTAATCAAAATGCATCAATGGGATGTTGCACTGAATGAAAATGTGAAATATAAGTGGCCCTTTAATGATCCTATTGATTCGCTTCCTCATGCACCCTGCTCTCAGTCTCACAGAAGAGCAGGAAAGATAAGCAAAAAACTGGAGTGCATAGCGCAGCTTGTGAAGCCCAGAGTAACATCATGTTCCTATGGAAACACATTCACAGTGGAGTGGAGAGCATGCTGCAGGATAAATGAAGCAGAGGCTAATTTGCCATTTCAGTACTATTCCTCTGCTCGGCTTGATAATAACTGGATGGGATAATTCCAGCTCACCAAGCCTCCCAGTAAGAATGTGTTACTGTCACATTACATTGCGAGAGATTTTGGCAGAGCCACCTTATTAACATCAAATTAGAGCAGTCACGCCGCACGCCCGTTGACTTGAATCCCATTGTGCAGAATGTGTGTAAGGCAGTCTTGTTAAGCAGTGCACAGTAAATGGCCCCTGCTAACCCTGGAGACACATGTTTTACATAACTACACTTGTCCACAAACACAACACACACATCCCACATCATAACGCTCCAAAACGCACACGCAGTAAATGAAGCATATGAAGTGTTCAGCTCTGCCTCCTACATGCTTACACAGATACATAGCCAGTGCTCACAGCTGCTACAAATAGGGCACTGCATATGTTTCTCTTTCTGTTGTTCACCTAAGCCTTTGGAGCTATGGGATTGTATTGACTTATGAGTAATTTAAAATATATGCAGTATTCATGTTTTTTCATCATTATTCTTTGTGCTTCCATTAAGACTCCTTTGTTAGTTAAAGATTTAGTGTGAACTGTAATGACAATCCATGGGCATCAGCCATTGTTTACCTGAGCCAAGGGCAACTGGGAACATTACAATGACCTGTATGTGTGAGACAAAGTTAATCTGAAAAACCTGCTTCAATCTGTTGACACATTCTGCTGTGGCCTATTTGACTTTGAGGACAAAAGGCTTATCAATCTCATACAATTATGGATGATCAATTACTGCCAGGATGGACCAAGTGTAGAACAACACAGGTCACTAGGCTGTCGTTGTCATCCAGTGGCAATGACCAACAACACAAAAAGCCATAACATGATTTGAAAACACCACATGCTACAAGATTTTATATTTATACATTTCACTATTTGCCATTAGGCTTTATTTCAGCGCCTGGAAGAGGCATGAGCTATGAATGGTTTGATCCCACACTATTCCATTATCTCTGTGTCAAAGTAAACAAAGATGAGTGCACAGGCATGGCTGAATTACTGAGTAATATTCACATACAAGACAGTGTTTTTGCGTTTTTCATTCCACTCTTCGCCGATCCATTTTCGACTCAGATCATTATACAGGCTACACAGAAAAAAAACAAAAACAAAACCTTTATGTCCACAGTGACGGTTTTGCCCTAAGAGATAAAGAGGATTTTATCTCACCTCTGCTTCTCAGCTCCTCGTGTACTGTCCGTTCAGGATGATTCCAGTGCATTGGGTCTGTAGGTTGCACTCCAGGTACACTGCTCGTAGCACACGGGCTGAAGTCAAGGGAAGAGCTAAACTCAGGTGCGTCTTTTGCGCTTGTCCCGTTAAGCCCGTGTGTCACACTGCCTCTTTCTCCATCGGCTCTATCGGGGTTTAAAAATCACCCAAAATTCTGTTCATCTTTCCGGGCGTTAACTTTCTGCTGTCCTCTCGCTGTCACATTGTCGCAGCCGCAGCCCTCTCCTCCGCATCCTCTCCGCCTCTGCTCTGCCTCAGGTCTGCTGCTGACCAGTGCTGCACCGCGGGGTCCTAAAGCCGGCTACCAACGACACTGAAATAATAGGATAACCCTTCCCACGTCCTATCACTGACCAGGGACATGGGAGCGATGAGGATCACTCCCTGCACGTGTGCAATATTTCCTCTCCGCATATGGAAATGATGTTCATTTCAAACAGGCTATTAGGATTATATCTTAAAAAAAATCTCAATATGTTACAATAAAACACCCTTAATCCATAATCACGCGTTAATCAAGCATCTTTTTGTTGAAACCCACCAGTACACAATATGCCTAACACATACAGCCTACCAAATAGGTCTATGTCTCTGGTCGATGGACGGAAATTGTACAACCCCAGTTTTTTTTTTCATACCTGCTCATAATATTTATATAACATTATAGTTTAGTGCCCAGTGTAGGCTATATAGCAAATCCACTGTTGTTTAAATATGAGCAAATAAATATGGGCACCTATTCTGCCCCAGGTCTCAGCAGTTGGTCCTATTAGAGAAGTGAATTGAAAAGACACAGGCACTGCGTTTAGTCTTTTCTTTCTTTGTAAAAGAGGATTACTGACAGGGACTGGATTTTAGGTTGGAACATTGCAAGTGAGGATTAACTTATCTAACTATGAAAGGCATTAGTTCTGCATTCTTAGCCACATTATGAAAAGATTAGCCCCTTTAGCACAAACAGTTAGCCTTTATGAATGCTATAAGGTGTACAAATAGATACAGATCTACAGCTTGCAGATCTCGTATGAGGTAAATATAAAAAAATACTATTGTCCAAGGAGCAGAAAGTGAAGGCTAGAGAAGTGGTGCAGTCATTTGGTGGTTCTGCTGCAGAGAGGAGAGATGCCACAGGCCAGGCTGACTTCACTTTGTATCAGACATCACCCTCTGACCCACTTAAAGCTGCACGGGCCACTCCACATTATATGATCCAGTCAGGACGGATTGGACTTAAGATGCACAAACAACAGCAGTCACATGCTCATTTTAGGGGCTGCCACAGGGATCAGGCTTGGCCACCGGCAATCAATGAAATCCACAGGGCTTAGGCTGAGTATTTAATGAGGAGCGCTCCCCTCCCCTGAAACGCTTTAACCTTTTGGCTATTTTTTTGTTGTTTGGTCCAGTGCAGCTACAAATCTCCTATTGAATGCCCCATTTGTCTTATGCTGTCTCACAGCCGCTCAGTCTATGTTAGACAAGGGATCAATAAGACTTTTTAGTCCATTCACATCCTCAGATTCATTTTCTCTTTTTTCATGTCTTTCTGATGCTGTGCATCACTCTCTTTCATCTCATTCTGCATGTCCCTTTTTATTTATTGGCAATGGCCGATGAAGTAGAGGACAGGGAAGGAGACTGGGGGTATTTGAGATGAGGGCACTAACGATATTGCATTGGGGATGGACCCATGTAACACTTTGTTCACGTCAGTCCTGCATCGATTCAGCAGCACGCATTAATGTTTAGCACAAAGCTGAGTGGGAGGGGTCCTTTAATACATTCTCTTTTCATTATACGATGCATGTCTTTAAATGGGATTAGCATTGATCTATATGCAGACAAAAATACTGGAAATAAAATATGTTGACTGTATCCTGATTTGAACAAAATCTTTCTTAAACTGTTGTGTGAGTCAATTTAAACCAAGCTCAATAAATCCAAAAATGTGCAATCATTTTAAGATGATTTGTAATTTCTAATTAAACTTTGTCAGCTCTACAATCCATTTGCCATTACACTTTTAAGGCCCAAAGTTGACACTGGTTCCTTGCAACCCTTAATTACAGTAAGAGATCAACGAATAATAGCCAACAACATTCATTAGGATTCTCCAACATATTGTGAGTGCACAGAGCAATATGTGCATGTATTTAGAGCGGTGCAAGCATCAGTCGTTGTTAGTGGTGCAGAGATGTTAAGTGGGCCCCCCACTGTCACCCCTGCTTACAATTTTTTGTGTTGCTGTCTTAATGATTCCATTGAAGAATATTTTTATAGAGTAAATATTTGTTTTCTAATGTCATGTGCCAAAGATATTGATTGCTGTGTGTCAGTGGGTCATAGAGCACTTAAATGGCCCCTGGGCTTGTCTGAGTCGACTGAAGAGTGATGAGCTAAGGACGGGGCGAGAAAGGCAACAGTACATATGCGTAGACCGCAGGGTGAAAGACATGACAAATGAACACATTCTGCAGCAGAGGGCTTGTGTTAACATTATCAATAAGATGGGAAGCGCTGAGGGCCTTAGAATTTCAATGTAAGAATCTGTTATTGCTTCAAGAACGCTGTGGCAGCACTGGAGATGGCCACATCAGCAAAGAGTGTGGAGAGAAGCATTAGCAAAAAGCCTTAGGTGCTAAGTAGCTCAACGGAGAAAACACTAATCCAATACAAAGCAAACAGGGAAGCTAAAGCATGCTAAAAGACCTTATAGATGCTTAGATGGAGGACAGGGGCCTGTAGGTGGCCGCCATACCATCTTGAAAATGACCAATCTCGCCTGATCTCGAAAGCTAAGTAGGGTTGTGACTGGTTAGTACTGGAATGTGAGACCATTGGGAATGCAGATTTTGGGGCAGCAGTGGCATCTAATGCGCATTTGTGTAACGCAACCCACTATACCTAGCATTAATGTATGAATGTCGTGTATGTGTGAGTGATTGGTGGTGATCGGAGGAGGCGTTGGAGCAGATTTGCAGACTTGCTTCCTTGCTTCCATCTGTTTACCCCAGGGCAGTTTTGGCTACAAAAATTGCATACCACTGCCAGGTGTGGAATGACTGAATAGTGCAATGCAAAGCATATTTGAGTGTAAAAATAAAAGGAATGCATTATTATAATCATAAATGGACACAAATGTTAAAACTGAACATTTTTGTCAACAATTGGATCCACAACCTCATTTGTCTTTATTTGTCTTAAAGCTACTTACTTTGTAGAGCTAGGCTATATTTATGCTGTAGAAGGTGATAATGGAATTTAGGTTCTGCAAAAAATGTGAAAAGACCTGCATATTGGTACTAAAAGATCTTCCATTGCATTATAGGCTTCCCATCTCCCCCAAATCCTATACTTGTGTGATAGTTGCTCCCTATGGAAATCTGTTGTTTTTATTGAAAAAAATCGAATGCATTGTCCTACACTGTCTATGTGCCAAATATTGTACACAAATGCGTCTCAATGTCATGTCTGCTCTGAGCTGAAATGGTTTGATTTGAGCATGAGCCGGCTGATACACAATCCAACAAAGGAAATGCTCCATAGAAACATTGCACTGGGAAAAATATCTACATCTGTTTTTTTTTTGGGGGGGGGGTTTGCCCTCGCATGTTCTCTCACTGTGTTCTTGGAGTTAATTATTTAACTTACACAAAGAGAGTCGCTGAGGGAAAACGGAACAATGCAAATGGAGATAGCACAGTGTGAGGTTTACACAAACGGCCACCCATGAACACGGCTCAGGCATGTCATTGTCCAGACACAATATGTTTGGATATGAAACATCAAATCATGTATAAACCATGGGTATTTAAAGAATAACATAATAACAAAGTAGGTATATGGGTATTTAGAGATTATTTTACAGGGTTGTGTTGCTTAAGGGAGTGGTATACGGGGGATTGAAAAGAAAACAGCAGAAAAAAGTTGATGTGTCAACATAATTTGACAATAATCAAATATAATAATGATAATCATTTTCTGTCCTCACAGAAAAACATGTTTCAAAATTTATTTGAATTTGTATTTTAATGTTTTACTTTTATTGCACTGTAAACACATTTGATAAAAAAAATAAATAAAATGCATCTTAAAATTATTGTTATTTCAAGTCACATAACTCATATGTAACATAAAATCAAACAGATAAGACCTCTTTGCCCTTATTTATTCCTGTGAGCTTTTTATATTGCAGCACAGATCAATGAGTTTATCAGCTATACAAAAATTAAGTGAACAAAATGTCTTTAAAGCACTGTATATTAATACTAACATGTACTCAACATGTATATTTGCTATGAGTTATCAGTTAGTGCTATTGATTGCAGTCAATGTTATTTAATAGTGTAATAATAATAATTCATGATCAAATGTATACAGTTAATTACATGAGATTTAAAATAATAATTTCCTGTCAGTGATATGGGCTCTCCACACATGCCCATACAGACAGTTAATAATAAAATTAGGGTTTAAAGTGCCTCTTTAAATTCCTGTGTGAGACCTGAAAGGAGCTTGACTTGAGTTGTTAATGCCATGGGACAGAAATGTGCTGCTCAGGCAGATGAGAGCTACTGGACTGGACAAGGGTCTGTGGCTTTTCAGCATTTACAGTGATTAATACCCCTTCACTGAGGAAGAATGAGCTGTGGAATTGTGGGTAATGCAGTCCGATTAGGAAGAGGTGCTGTCCTGGCACTGTAAGTCTGTACATGCAGAAATGTGGAGAGATGGGAGTTAGTAGAAAGTGAGAGGATGGAAGCAGAGGTTTGTGACACAAATAGCACTTTTATTGTTTTATACGTTTTATTATTTTATTGTCAGAGGTGTATTTACTTATAATTTATAGCATTTGAGTGCAATGTATATGTCAGCATATCTATTCTGCAGTTTGTCCTGGATGAATTTTACAATTTGTAAATGTTTGAGGCATTACAATTATCTCTGAAGCCTTATGTAATAAAATAACATGAATTGCATTGTCAATAAAAAAGGGAAAACAAGAAACAAAGATATTAACTGATATTTCTGCAAGTTAGTTATTAGTTATAGAAAAGGCACGATAACATATTTTGAAGATTGAGATATTGCTGAAGTAAATATAGATTATAAACGAGAATACTGAAACTAATTTATGCCACTGACACAATAACCCAAGAGCAGATTTAAACCACAAAACTATTCTAAATGTACAATATTATTAAAAAACCATGAGCTGCAATAAATAAATAGCAGACTTAAACTGTAGTAGTTAGTTTGCATCTGTAATGAGTTATAGAAGTTATTAATTCAACCTTTTGTGGCTCAAATCGTATCACATGGCCAAAAAATAACCCAAAATTTCCTAGTAGTGCAAAGAGAATGTACACACAATAAATACTGACCCCAAAAAATATTGTTCCACCTTTCATATATTGAACGATAAGTCGATATAGTAATTATTGTGACAGGCCTACCTAGAATTTAATCCTGAATGCCCACAATGTTATTCTGTCTTCTGTGACTTTGTCTCTAAATGTTACATCAGACATTAGAATTAATCTAAACAAGCACAAGCAAAACACACAGAGCAAAAACTGCTCATGACCCCATGGACAAACTGACTCCAGGAAAAGTGTGCATTTTACAGTCGAATGGGTCTTGACTTAAAATGATCTGAATGAAAACTTCATAATTGCATACAGTTTAACAGTGACAGATTGCTATATTCATATATATACTAGGCTATATATGTATTTGACTAATTACAAAAATATAGAAATAATATGTTTTTAATTCCAAAAATCTTGTTTACTAAAATTGCTTGAGTAAACATTACATTTGAACAGTGAAAGTATATTGATGTCTTTCAGTGATGTCATCAACATTCCATGTGTCGGTAAAACTAACTGGAGGCACTACTCTGCCTAAAGCAGTCACCCTCTTTGTTGAAAATCAAACACCTAAATGGCACCATGAGCACTCATATTTATCACAGGCTCCTGATAATGTGTTGTTTATTTGAGTGTGATATCACTGAAAAGTACCAATAAAAAATTATAATAGGAATGGTTTCTCAAGAGATAGTGAGAACCCAGGTAAAATCAGTGGACAAATGAAAGAAATATTACCTAGCTTCCAGTTTCAAATCCATCCTAAGGAGGACAAAAACATGGCAGGGTTTAAAGCAGCTTGGCCCTACTTAGTGTGAGCTGACGGGCTTGTCGTCTTGAAGGCTTGAATGATTTATTAAAGTGAGGAGTGGCAAAGAGGAGGGTGGCCAGGCAAGCTCTGATTAACTAGGCGAGTGAGCAAGGACAAGCATTCCTCTATTATTCATTACACCACAGGAACGGAAAGGGAGTCGGCCACAATGACAACCAGGAAATATACTCATAAATATAGAGGAATATCTGGAATTGTTTTACTTATTTTTGTTTTTGCCAGAAAAAAAGTAGGTGCACAGGTTTTCTGAAGATTCCTATATCATTACAGAGGCTAAGGTGGAGTGAGGAAAGGAAGACTATGCACTGTAAAAATAGCAATGATAGATTCTTTGCAATATTGAACTGGATGAAGTTGGAAGACTTATTTTAGCTATTTGTTGTTATATACTGATTTACCGTAACATTATGACCACTTGCAGATGAATGACACTGTTTCGTACACTGCCTGGCCAAAAAAAAGTTGCCACCAAAAAAAAAAGGTCACACACTCTAATATTTCATTCGACCGCCTTTAGTTTTGATTACGGTACGCATTCGCTGTGGCATTGTTTCAGTAAGCTTCTGCAATGTCACAAGATTTATTTCCATCCAGTGTTGCATTAATTTTTCACCAAAATCTTGCATTGATGATGGTAGAGTCTGACCGCTGCGCAAAGCCTTCTCCAGCACATCCCAAAGATTCTCAATGGGGTTAAGGTCTGGACTCTGTGGTGGCCAATCCATGTGTGAAAATGATGTCTCATGCTCCCTGAACCACTCTTTCACAATTTGAGCCCGATGAATCCTGGTATTGTCATCTTGGAATATGCCCGTGCCATCAGGGAAGAAAAAATCCATTGATGGAATAACCTGGTCATTCAGTATATTCAGGTGGTCAGCTGACCTCATGCTTTGAGCACATACTATTGCTGACGACCTCCATCTTTGAGCACATACTATTGCTGAACCTAGACCTGACCAACTGCAGCAACCCCAACCTATTTGCTTAGATAAATCCAGGTGGTGACTTTTTTTTTGGCCAGGCAGTGTATCTTCATAAGGTCATGCCTGTTAGAAGTAAATATGCACTTTGTTAAAGTTAAGTTGATGTTTAGTTGAGCAAGTGCACATGCCAAATTATGACAGCTAGCTGGCTCGCTGGTCCAGAGTGTAACCAAAACATTAGTATTTGAGGCATATTCACATATGAAATTTGCAATTTACACGAGAACATCTTTTAAAATTGCTCTTATGTGGCTAAATAGCTACAGTTACAGTTGTCTTTGTAATCTCTAAATTATGAAAATATGGGCTCGGTGAGATCACATTATAAAGTACTCCTCTGGCACAGATCTAAAACGACTTGGCTCTGAAGTGCAAGTGAGAGAACATTCAAATTTAATGACCTGCGGGTTTGCTTTTGTTATCGTCAGAATGACATTGTATTCATTTGTCTCTGTGCATATGCTAGGACCAGTTTTATACTGTCTGCATCATGTTAGGCTTGTTTTTTGCTAAGATAGTTGCATTCTTACTGTGAGCAGGGTCACCTCTCTCCACAGATCTGACCTGTAACTTGACCTGATGGTATCACCTGCTTGTCTTGATGGGTATGGTTACATTTATTGGCAACATTTTTATTCTGCACTCTTCTCTTTTAATGTTAATTTTATGATGATTATTTATGTTTTGATTTGTCTGTATTGTATTTTTAATGTATTTTTTATTCTATAAAGCACTTTTACTTATTTTCTGTATGTGCTATACAAAAAACGTGCCTTGCCTTCATGAAAAACAATTACATCTTCATTGAGACGAGCAGGTAGTGGACCCTGCACCAGAAAAGTTGCATAGTGCATCTTTAAGCAGTCAAGCACAATTTCAAAATAAAAGTACTCACATAGAGGATTCTTTTGAATTGGATAGTTACAAGCAATTGGTCATATGAGTAAATTTATCAACAGTAAATCAATAGTTGTAAAATATGGAACATAAAAGCAGCATTTACTGTTGAAGACTACTCTGCCATCTCCTTTTAGTGTTTCTTTGTGTCTATTTGACCTGATCTGGCTGTCCTGTGTGTCAGGTGGAGTTTGAGACGGGCACAGACAGCAGAGGCAGTGGTCAGCATGAATAAGGTAGTTCACTGCTCAGTGAGAAGTCAAAAAAGTGTGAGAACAGGGAGCAGACTGGGCAAGTCAACCTGGTCCTGTCCTTTACCTACAATAACTGCTCAATGTGCTTTGTCTAGATTATAATGGGCTTTTAATGAACCAGTTCGGTAAATGTTAGCTCATAATGTGTCTGTAGATGAATACTTATACATTCTACATGTACAAAACATTACCTTTATTACTATCCTACACAGAGAGCCCTCTTCACCATAAATTGTATATAAGCACAAACAAAAAGGTCTTCACGTCAAAAGGCCTTAGTCTGCCTTAATTATAACAATAAAAATCATAGTACAGTTTTAAATATGCTTTAAGAATCAAAGCTAAAACTAACATTGTCTGGACTGGTGACGTAAAGTGGAAGAAGTCATATGACTAAACAAACCTTCAAACAAATGTGAATGTTTAATAAAGATATAATAAAAAGAGAAGTCTTTTACAGAAAGCAATACTGGAAGCTTAATGTGGATTTTCTACAGAAGTGCAGTGTTATACCTAATGTATAGTGCCATCTGTTGGCTAGTGATGGACTTTTCACTTAAAAAAATAGTGCCATATCACATCTCAAGAAGGTGCAAAAGTGTCTGACTAGAGTAGTCTATTTTGCTCTGGCTCACTTTACAAGCAGGAAACTAAGTTAGCACATAATCAAATGTTTTATGCTGTTCATTATTAATAAAAATGTAATAAGTCAGTGTCACAATTCACTATATATATTTCTCATTTGTAAAAGTTATACAACCTACACAGCTCACACAGAGCACAAAAGAAGCAAAGACACATTCACTTATTATGGCATTAAATGTACAGTTTAATCTATGTTATAGGGACAGCAATTCTGTTATCTCAAACAGTTCCCTCTTTTTAGTCAGGTTTTTCCAGTAACAGTTAGTGTCAACAGGCACACAGTGATCTTTCATGATGACGCATAAGAAAGCAGTGCTGGTAAGTGAGAGTTGGATGTCAATGCTTAAATCAAATCCAAAAATTGTGTCGTAATCTAAGGTTCTTAAATTTAAAGTCCCAAAATAATGTTTATTGTTTTTATAGGTAATGTTTCAGCTGTATATAACATTAGCAGCTAAACAAGTAAGTCTGACAGCATATTTTGGGTTTCTGGGTACTGTACTGTGGACTACTACCGAGCCTGGAAGATTGCCCCAGCAGTATTGAAGGACTGGTTTAAAGCAGGTGACATATTGCCTGGATGGGCACAAAAAAAGTATACTTTAACAGATATTCTTGTCAGTCAGGCCAACATTTTATGACACAATGACACATTTTTTCCTATAATAAAAAATATATACACAACAGTCCATACCAAATAGTCTTCTTCAGCTTTTCAGCATATAGTTTTCGGTCGCACCTTTGGAAATAGCTAAAAACAAAAGACAAAAATGTATTAAACTTTAACATCACTTGTTGGGATGTATAAATGTAATTTTTGGAGCTTACCCCAAAGTAATTGTTAGGCACAAACCCTTCTCTCCCACACAATGAGGCCCACCACCAGTCAGAGCCCTCTTGTTTCTGTAGGATTGTAACCATTTCTCCATCCTTAAAGCTTAACTCATCAGGCGCTTGGGCTGGGTAACTCCAAAGAGCATAAAGAACACCACTGTTCTCCACACCCATGGCCTCTTCCACTCCTGTAATAGGACAGTTACTTACATTTCCAAAAGGGAATAATAAGACATTGTCTGTATAATACTGTTCAAAAATCTATACTTGTGTTAAATAATGTGAGCCCAATGCAGTGTCTGTGAGGTGTGACATACAGTATTGTACCATAACTATGCTAATGCTCCATGTAAACTAAGGAAGCAGTTGTGCAATAAAAAAAATTAAAACATGTTCCTACACGTTCAGACTGTGGGAGTTGAAACTCTTGATGCACTGAATCATGATTACTAAATTATGATGCTCACCTCTTAGGAAGTTTTCACACTCCTCGAATCCAACCGCAAACGGATCACACTTTTGTGAAGCAGTTGCCCAGTCGCTTTCTGTTACGGCCATAACAGCCGCTCCATTTCTCACCAGAAACTCACAAAGATTCCTGTCGTTACATGAAGCTGCACAATGCAGTGGTGTCCTATGAGCAATAAATGTATACTACATGTCAGAATACATACAAATATATGTCAGAATTCACAAGCACTATTATAATTTACTGAGATAAGAAAATGAAATACTATGTACCATCCATGGCTGTCTGGAGCACTGACATTTGCTCCAATACGGACCAAGAAGTCCACAACATTGTAGTGGCCTCCACAGATTGCATTGTGAAGAGCAGTAATACCTTCATCATTAGGTTGGCTGGGATCATTCATCTGCCAAAAACAAAGATTTTATTTATAACATGAGATTCTTTAGTAAGTACGTTTTTTTCATTGAACACCGATGACATTTTATATTAAGTCCAGGCACACCTCCTGCATGGCCCTCTGCACTGTGTCCAGTTCACCCACTAGTGCCCCATCCAGGGCCAACACCAGGGGGCTCAGGCGAGCTCGCTTCCCAGATGACTTGCGCTCTCGGGGCTTACGCAGGATTGAATGATAACTCTGCACAAAGGAGCGGTGTGAAATACAGTCATAATACAAGGTCCCCATTTGAACATTTCTAATTGAGTCGTCTATGATTCTTACCTTGTATCCATGGGGTGGTATTGTGGTTGTAGGAAGAGAAGGAGGGGTGGCAAAATCTTCTCCATCAGAGGAACTGCTGTTATCACTACCGGGATCCCCTTTAGAATGTCGTTCCTTTTTGCGGAAGAGCTTGCTGATGAGATACTTATACTGGTTAGGCTCGTAATGGGATGCTTTCTTTAGAGGGCGAGAGTGGTCCATGGACCCCCTTCTCTTCAGAGCACGGGGGATCTCTGCTCGAATGGCCAACAGCTCCTCCAGGTTTGGGATCTCTTGCACTTGGGCCTCAGGGGCCACCACTGGCTGCAGTCTGGTGGGGCTGAGGGGGCGGGGTGCAGTCTGAGCCCCTTGGTCTCTGATGGGCTCCAGTATGGTGTTTTCATCAATTATAGCCATGTGATGCATCATATCAATAGCCTCCAACTCAGCATCAACATCAGACGGATTCAGAGCTGTAAAGACACAGCCATACGAGTTCAATGCAGTTGTGGGTTAAAGTGTAAGTTTACAATTTTACTCCTGGGTAAATCTTTTACCGTCACTGTACACAGGTGGCTGTCTGAGCTCAGGGGGCCTTTGTTGAGGTTGCTGTGCAGGTGGAAGAAAGTATTCCCTTGGGAGGGGTACAGTGGGCTGATAGGTTGACAGGTGGGGGTTCTGCAGACGCATGATGACAGACAGAGGAATGGGTCGCCGCTGACGTGGCTGGGCCGAAGTGGGAGGAATAGAGATGCGGGAGATGATAGGCTGTGGGAGGTATGGGGAAAATGCCTGTGAAGAAGCATCCGGAGGAACAGCAATACGTGTGGTACGAGGAAGGGAGCTGTATGACTGATGAGATGGAGAGCGAGACTCCTACAGCAGAAAAAAACAGGAGGAATGTGGGTGTCAATGACAGTCTCAACAAAATGCTCAGGCACATTGTATTGTATTTATACGTATATTCTAGGACTACCTTTTTGGGGCTTGGCTGAAGAGGACCATCCAGGTTTGATTCCCTCCAGCTGCTGCTTGGCATCATAGGCCGCAACCACTCAGTTTCTGGAGAATAGGGGAGGTCACACTGATTTAAAGTTTTACACTCAATTATTGCAAAATGATATGTAATTGTGATAAAAATAAACATACTGTCATAGGTGTGGTGAGGTTTTCTCTCATACGACATGTCAAGATCCGTCTCACTCCATTTGCTGGGAGACTTCTGACGTTGCACATTTTCTTCTGCATAAAATATGTTGAATTGGAATGTTATTACAAAACAAAACTGAATGTTTATTGACAATATACCTGATCTGAAGTTTCGAGGTAATGTGCTGGATACAGGGTGAATGAAAGCCAGTGGTGATGGGCTTCTGTCTGGTCTCGGGGATCTTCGTCCCATCTGGGTATTATCATATGGGCTGAGCATGCTGGAGGAGGAGTAAGAGGTAGAGGGGGTGCGGGGTGATGGAGGAACAGCTGAAGGAATGGGAGAAATGCTTCTCTCCATGTAACTGGTTGAAACACGTGGACTCCTGACAGGGGAATTTCTCCTCTGGGTTTTTGGAGACTGTTTGGGGCTGTCTATTCTGAAAGAAAAGCTGTCAGGTCCAGACAGCGACTCCCGCTGAATTTTGGATGATGGAAGTTTGATGGGAGAAAAGGCAGGTGAAACCGGACGATTTTTATTGTCCGATAGTATAGAGTCCAGAGATCGATTTGTGGTTGGACTTTGGTAAACTGGTTTGCTGCTGTAGCTGTCAGTACTGCTGCCACTTGCCCCAGTTGATGTGACCGATGTGCCGGACATGGGCATGGACATGGGCTCTGGTCTCTCCCTGTACTCTTTAAACGTGGTCTGTAGAGAAAAGACCAAACATGTCCCATGAGAATGTACTGTGTTTTTGTTTTAATAGTAGTTTAATAGGATTAACCACAGTGTGTAACCCACAATAAAAAAAAAACAAATCATAAAAAATATGAGTGTACCTGTGACGGTGTGTCATTGCTGTCTGATGATACTTCTTTGAGCAGAGAACTAAACTCTTTGGATAATTCATCGGCTGTGGCAAGTGATGCATTCAGATCTTCATTTATGGACCGGACTGTACATCAGATAAAAAAATAAAACAAAATTATTATGATTTTAAGTGCACAGAACAAAATGACAGTTACATAACCACAAACTTACATAGCATACTACTGCCATAGCTCGTCTGTGAGGTCATGGTAGCAGAATTCAGCTCCTGAAATTGAAACAGCAACAATTAAAATCCACCTTAAGACTAACATCTTAAATTGTTGCATCAAGCTTCATCTCATTCAACAACACGGACGCAATGTCCTAAATCACACCATGATCATTTGGTCCAAAATAGTTCTATTTTTAAACAGTGCCACAGGCACATCTTGACATTATGAAATTGTTACCTACATGTTTTAACAAGCCTCAATTTGTGCCAACTATGCGGCTGATAGCCCATATACACAGTGCCATTGGCCATACAGTCCCAGTACATGTGAAAAGAGCAGCAGTTAGTCTACACTCTGCTCTCTGACTAATCCACTGTCTGTGTTTCCAGGTGTTTCAGGGTGACATCACAGTCATCAGTTCAAAAGCCTCAGACAATAGCCTACACAACTCATCAACAGATTATACTGTACTAACACTCTAGACAGCTTTGAGTGCCAACAAAAACATTATTAGTTTAAGAGTATTGTCTTCTTAAAACGTGATTGCAAATCTGTGTGCAACAATTAAACCAAAGGTGACCTAGTAACTTTTGAAGAAGATACAGCAAGATAGGCACACCCAAGTAGAGTTGAAAAGCAGGACCATGACAACGGTACATTTTCTACAATGCCCTCTTAAATAAAAATCATGTCAAGGCGTGTAAAGCAACTCCCATTTTACCCGTGAATCATATGCAAATGTCAGCAAAGTAATATACAATACAACTGAATTCAAATTGTCTATGGTCTTTTATCTGACTTTTGGTGGGTAGTTTGTTAGCTAACACAGATAAGAGTTAGTCCATAAAGTCCAAAAAAATTATTTTTGAACATCAGAGGCTCTTGAGTTGCATAATTGTTCCAGGGACAGGACAGGTCGATAATAACAGTACTGTCATGCTGCTGTGTAGCTGAGTTCAGGTCGCAGGCCCACATTCCTCACCACACCTCTGGCATTCAGCACAGACACTGTCTGACGGCTGAGGTTCTTATCTCTGTCAAACTGAAAGGCACAACACTCGCACTGCAGTCACAAGGGTTTACCCTGAATCACACCAAATCTCTACATCCTATCAGCACTTCTGCTCATGTCACCACCACCTTTCACTTGAAATTTTGTTGAGGTATAAATAAAATGTGTTATTTCACAGTGAAATTAACTTAGTGCCCCTTACATAGGCAAGATTCCCAAATACACCCAGGTTCCTGTTATTGTTTTGTGGATAACTCTTTGACCTATGCCAGTAAAGGTTATAAAAAAATCTCAAATGTTTTTTTCGCCCCCAAAAGGATAGCCCCTTAAGAAATGCACCTTCTATTTTTATGGGGTTTTTTTTATAGAGCATGTTAATGCTAAATGCAAATTCTACCTTGCGTTAAATGTGGCCTTTATACTTTTTTTTCCAAAAAAAGGTCTTCCTCCACTGTTAATACTGTAGGCTATAAACCTTAAACAAAACTGTCTATGTCTATGTTTCATTACCAGTCTGTGCATTACTTATTAACTCACATGAGTCATGACGAAGGTAAGATACTTAGTCACTGCTGTATGAATATACAGGCAAGTATCACAAACTAGAGCCAATGCATTAACTAGGATGAGCTGGATTTAAACACCAATGCTTCAGATTATAACCATGAGAAATGTTAATACCTGGTAAAGATGTCTTTTATTCTATTTTTTTGTCTAAAATTATACAATAAAATTATTTATTTAAGCAGAAGAGTAATTCCATTACCCAGTAGTACTCAAACTGCGTATACAGGCTCCTCTGAAATTAGTCCCATTTAGACCTGGTTTAGGACTGGTGGTACTAAGGAGGCCAAACATTTTTTGGAGGTACTTGGTATGAAAACTTTGAGAACTGCCATAGCCAAAGTGCCCCATTTTTTATGTTCCCTGATAATAAATCCTGACTGTACGTATAAAGTTTCTGTAGAACTCTCTCCCTTTGCCTTGTTTCACAATAGTTGGTCCCTCCTCCATATCCTTCCTCCACATTTTTCAACATTGTAACCTAGCAAGGGACTTGGCTCAGACTGAAAGGCAGAGAGCTCTTTTGAACTGACCACTTTGTAACTTGAGTCAAAGCAAAAGTCTGTGCAACCTTGTATGCTAGAGTTGAACTTGTAATAATTAACTTGTTTACATTTGCACATTATTACCTCATGGTTCAGGACTGGGAGTCTCTCTTGATCTTAAGGCCTACTCATCAATCTGAGGTGATTAAGACCAAGATCTGTACTTACAAAGGAGAAACTATATAATTATAGTGTAATTTTTGTGCATTCAAAAATAAAGTTGTATTTTACCCACTGGAACTAGGCATGATCTCTCTTGTAAATCATGACTGTGACAAAAGTGACATGACCTCAATGCAGCCTAGTTACAACTTTTACTTTCTACATGCTTCTCCTGCCTGTAAAAACTGCACCCACAGTATGTTTAAAATGTATCTACTATGTTTTCCCAGGTTAGTCGCTGGAATGCCTTTCATTTCTATAAAGGAACAAACATGAAGAACTGCTGTGCCAAAGAAAACAGTTTACCAAATTATATTTAGGGATGTCACTAAATCATATTTTAAAGTTACAGTTATTATGGGAAGAGACATTATTATTATTATTATTATTATTATTAGGGAAGAGACTTATTATTATTATTATTATTATTATTATTATGTGAAGAAAGCATTTTTAGATCACATTCCTAGTATGACCAGGTTTATGAAATCAAATCTAAACAATATATGAAAGTGAATGTGACACAAACAGCCCAATAAAAAAGCATGTTAAGTTAAGATTTACTTTTTTTTTTGTATTGGCTTATTTTTGCTTCTATCTATCACCTGCTTGTTTCCAAGGAGATGGTATTGCTTTGCCTATATTATGAAACATATCAGTCTGGGTTTTCTTTCAATTATCAGTTTGTTGCTATTTGAAACTATTTTTGGCAATAAACTGCTTTTCCACAGAGTTGAACTGTAACTTGGCCAGGTTGCATCACCTGCCTGTCTCCATGTAGATAGGTTAACATTAGAGGCAAAGCAATAAGGTTGCATACTTGACCTTTAATACTACTAGTATTACATTTAGCTAATTAACTTGTTTACAATATGCACCTTTAAACAGTATTTTTAAATGTCTAATTTCTGACTTAGAATGTTGAGGTCTTGCTTGGCACTGTGTTGCAGGGGTCCTAAAGTTCTCAACAGTACGTGACAAAACCATCTCACAGTGCCACACAACATAACAGTCATTTTTAACAAGTTGAACAACCTTTCTAATGTTGGCTCTGGCTCAGCTGTCAGCAAATGTGATTGAATGTGCACGTAGGAGCTTGGGAGGGAAACATGCAAATTCCATTGTTGACAAATATATTTGACTCAACAGGTTGCAGCAAGCTATAGAAGTCTGAATCTGCATGCTGGATGGGTGCCTAAATTCTAGCCTGACACAGTTGGGTTGGCTTTGAGAGGGCAATAAAAAAAAGACAATAAGTTGCAGCTTCAGTGTTTATATTAATTACATTTTCATAAGTCAGTATAAAAAAACTCACTTCAGATTCATTACTATTTGCTTCTTAACACTTTTCCAGCACAGCACAGGTTTTGCCAAAGGATTGTGGTTGCAGTATTTGGTGAAGCTTTTGTCAGCAGTGGCATAACATCTGATATTCATTAAGGAAGTAGCTGGCTCCTTCTCGCAAATGCCCCAAAAGGAAGAATAAGAATAAACCCTTTTTCCGTAAAAGACTTATGATTAGCAGCACACACTACTTCTACAGGCTCCTGCTTTTTAGATCCACCCTTATCAGTTTCATTCGCCACCGTCTACTAAACAAGATTTTCAATAACCATGTACACACAAAAGTGTCTTACCTCTTGTAGCCTACTTTTTCCCTTCTCCCTGAAGAAGCGTTAAGTCCTTCTGAAGTCCCGTATGATCTTTCTCAAGTTTGTTCGTCTTCTGTGGCAGTAGCTCCAGACGCTTATGTAGTCATCGCTCCACTGAGTCTGGAGTCCAGCCCCTCCGTCTAGTCACCGCTGTAACCCGAGCCAGGTGTTCCTCGCAGCTGTACG
>KN471881.1:67521-80993 GCA_000787095.1 Periophthalmodon schlosseri
ACCGCTTAATTGAGATCGCCGCCCGCAAGAGACGCAACTACATTCTCGATCAGGTACTGCACTCTTAACCACATTGTGTCTGTTCTGGACTTAGCCCGCCAATGTGCCGTCATGCTCTCTCTTTCTAATAAACTTTATTTATGTTTCAGGGATCTGTGTATTGTAGATAGAAGAAGCATTGATCAACATTTTATCACTTGCTTATCATATATTTAAACATTAATGGCTCTCATAAATTAAAGAATATTTCATGTTTTCATCCTTCAGATTATTTTTGCACTTTGCTATTTCTTGTCATAAAACAATCCTGTTTGTCTTGTGAATATGAAAACTGTAAAGTAAACCATGACAATGTTAAGATGTTGAGAAACAAGTAAGCTCTGGCTGGTGAGTAAGAAAATAACTTCTGTTGCTAATTTTATAAGGCTGAGATAATTGATTTTTAGAAAGATATTTTAAGTAAGATTCATGGAACTTGTAAGTGTATTTTTATTATGTTTCCTTTTCAGGTAAGTAATGACTAACCACTTTAGATTTCTAGAGCCTTGAGGTCAGCAGAGCTGCTTTAGGTAGGTTGGTCAGGAACTGGTTTGTTCATGGCTCTGTAAGTATGAGAAGGTAGGTCTTATATGTTTGTCCGATGTCTTCATGGGGACTTGAAAGCCTGCTGTTTGGTAAGTAAAGGTAAGTGAGGGACCCCAGTAGGCAGATCCAATAATAACGCGGTGTTTGCTGATTTAAAATTACCTTTGCTACACAAAATGTTTCAGGACAATTCCCTCCCTCTTGCAGATAACATTGCAGATAAAATGGTCTTTATAGTTTTTTGTGCTTTTTTACATGCAGCTATTACTAAATGCTTGGTATACAGAAACAAATTATTATTTATTGCATCACTATTTAGCTCAATATTTTGCATGGTGCTTGTACTGTTAAAATACTTGCACTATACTTGCCAAAGAATTGCATGAATGGAATGTGATTGACAGCTTGTCGCTAAACAATTGAACCCATTTGCAGATATATTTCTTGACATTTGCACATATACCTGTAAATTGCATAATCAAATCTGTTAATTTGGTGGTCATGGGTTCAGCTGCTTTCATGGACACATTTTTGGGGTTCCTTGAAACTAGCACACACTGTTAAGTGCTTTGCTCGAGATGCTACAGAATCAAGGTAAGTCTGTGGAGTGATGAGAGGCCATTAGCACTTGAGTAAAACCGTAGCCTGACATCAGTCAAACCTCTCTCACTTCATTATTGCAGGATTCCAGCTTCCTTCCAGTGGAAAGCCCTTAACAAGTTAACAATAACAAACAAGCTTCTACTTCTTTCTTGTCACCATTGCTAGACAAATGTATATGGATCAGCAAGGAGACGAAAAATGCGTCCTTTTGAAGGTTTTCAACGCAAGGCTATTGTAATTTGTCCCACGGACGAGGATTTAAAAGAGCGAACGTTAAAGCAAACCAATGAGCAGGGGAAGGATGTGCCCGATCATGCCGTTTTAGAAATGAAAGGTAGGAATGCTGTGGAAGCTACAAATAAACACCAGATCTACTTTTTACTTTATCTATGTGTCTCTAAATCAAACTTGGAAGATGTTCCCTCCCCCTTACCCCATCATAAACTTTGGCCAGTTATCAGAACTTGGATATTTTTAAAAATCCACACAAATTTTATGTTTTCCCCCCAACTATTTGCAATATATCATACTTTTTTTTTTTTTTTTTTCCCCCAAATGAACTGCAAACCGAGCCTTAGACCGGAAAAGGGTCTAGTTAGTTAGTTTGCTGCACAATTGGCATAAAAGTAATTTCACCAAATGGCATTTATGCTATAAATTGGCTTGGTTTGCAGAACTGTTTTCCTTTCACACCATTCCCTAGTTGTCTGTTTTGTCCCCTGTATCTACTTCCTACTGAATTCCTTCTCTTTTCTTTTGCTTTTTAACAAATGTTTCCTCCATTATTTCCTGGAGGTAATGTTTGTCTTTTTACCCCACCATCTGCAATCATCTTGTATTGGTTTTGCTGACACTGTAAGGTTGTAATTTATTTTTTGTTTGTCTTCTGGTGGTGTGGCTGCTTGCCCCTCTACTACCTCTCCCCTCTTCTCTCTGAATCAATCATCTCCTCTGATGGCCTGTGATCCCCAAAGCCAACTTTACTCTGCCAGAAGTGTGTGACTTCTTGGAGGAGGTGACGTTCGCCGAACTGCAGCGAGAGGACGCTGAAAAGCTGCTGAAGCAGTACAACGAGGAGGGCCGCAAGGCTGGACCACCCCCAGACAAGCGCTTTGACAACCGACAGGGTGGGTTCAGAGGTCGCGGTGGTGGTGGCAACTTCCAGCGCTATGACAACCGTGATGGTCCTCGTGGTGGCTATCCAAACCGCAGTGGGGAAAGTGGAGGATACCATGGAGGTAATGCAGCATATTTGATTTTTTTGTTATTATTGAGGTTCAGACATTTATTTTGGCATGTAATTTTTTTGTTTTTTTCAGGTTATAATAGAGGAGGCTATAACCAGAATCGCTGGGGCAACAGCTACAGAGATGCACCTGATTCACGGAGTGGATACAACCGCAATCAGCCACCTAGTGGAAGCTACAACTATCGCCCAGCTCCTTACAATAAGGGTGGATACAGTCAGGTAGTTCTCTCATGATCATCTTCATGCTATTTGCCACAAGTAGGGATGGGATAAGAACTTGCGGGACAAGATTGTGCACACATGTGGAATACAATCTTGAGATTATTTTCCATGTGGACATTTGGATTTGCCAAAAAAGATGTTGAGTGCTAGGGTACATTTCTTGAGAAGCTATAGTTCCAGAAAGTACTATCGTGACAGCAAAAATGTTACATAAAGAAAATCAAAAATGGTGAGGCGCACAATTTCTTTATTATAAATAATGTCAAAATCGCGTTTTGTCTTGTTCTCGTTGACCCAATCTCGTGTTTCATCTTGTGGAAATTGTCTCATCCCACCCCTAGCCACAAGTCAAATGCAAACTGTATCATCTGATTGTTTTTCCATCAGGGTTATGGGCAGGGCTACAACCAGGGCAGCTACAATCAGGGCAGCTACAACCAGGGTTACTACGGTAATTACAGCCAGTACCCAGGCTACAGTCAGAGCTACAGCCAGCCGGCCGCCTCTGCTCAAACATACAGCCAGCAACAGCCGCCAGCACAGGCGCCGCCAGCACCGGCCCCAGCGCAGCAGTCACAGCAACAACAGCAGAGCTACAACCAGCAGTATCAGCAGGTACCTCTACTGTCCACACTGCTTATAAACTTTGTGTTGCATTTGACTAACAAATTGTTTCTTTCTACAGTATGCTCAGCAGTGGCAGCAGTACTACCAAAACCAGAATCAGTGGAACCAGTATTACAGTCAGTATGGCAGCTATGGACAGGGCCAAGGCTCTTCCTCTGGTTCTCAATAAATGTACCTGTACTACAGCCCGCTCCCATGTTGACACCTCTGACCTCTGCTGCAAGTTGAATTTGTACAGTCATTAAGTCACCTAGAATATCCTAACACATTAATATCCATTCTTCACCAGTTAATGTAGACAATTTGTGTACAGATTGATGTTTTTTCTTTTGATTTATGAATAAGTCTTACTCAAATCAGTGGCTCTATGGTGGTAGAAAATGGGTTTCAAAACATTTAATGTGTATTGAAGATGAATGTCTGCAGGTTGAGCATTGGTCACATTTCAATACAATAATTTGTAGTCTGTACAATGTGGACAATACCACCAGGCAGGAAAAATCTATATAAAATACTCTTTGCTGCCTATGAGAGCAGAATGCATGTTTTTATCTTTATCCCCCATTTTTCCGTTTGAGATGGAGCAGTAGGCACATTTTTATTTTGACACATTTTATGCTGATACCGTAGTATTTAAATGTTAATCTGCTTTTTGTTTTTTAGACTGTCACGCTAATGTAGTCAAAGTGCTTTTTTTGTGCCCTGTAGTTGTGACAACCCTTTTTTTTTTTTTTTTTTTACAGAAAATTGAACAAGTAACAAAGCTGTCTTGTCTTTATACAATAAATGCAATTTAATTGCTGGTGGATTTTTATATTTGTCTTTTTTTCTGATCCCCAACACAAATAAAATGTGACTATAAGCACAGTATGGTGAATTGTACAATGTGCCACAAATATAGCCCATTAAAACATTTTGCTCAGATTTTTCTCATTTACATTTAACAATCATCTTTGTCGTCTGTTGGTTGCAGAAGGATTCTACCTTGACTTATGTGTACTGAAAATTGAAGAGTTATGCATTCAGCTGCAAATCCATATGCTGAAGATGGTAGCACCAATGAAACTCAGAGAACTGAATGAGAAGTTCATAAATTAAAATAAAATACATTTTTAAGCCCCAACTGTAAACCACAACTAAGACGAGCACAACTTTGTTGGAAAAACATGGTACAGCACAAAGTAGGATAAACAGTCCCATATCTGAATATTCTTCTCACAGACTTGGTTTAGTCTGGCTCTCGACTTTTGTCTTTATTAAGATGCAGCTCCTCCATCTTCTCTTGCAAGAAGCAAACTGGCTCAGACCCACCACGATTCCTTTGTGGCAGAGTGTGGACCTGAGTAACAGAAATTACCATTACATGAACAAACAAAATATTCCCATCTGTGAATGTCTCTGCCTACCTTTCTGTCTGGAGAACCATGTATAAATGAATGCGGATGGTGTGCCCTCTTCTCCTTTTTGTCCGGTGTCCAAACACCCGGGTCTGTCTGAGTAGAGCGGTCCAGTAGCCTAAACTCTTTATTGTTATTTTTGCAGACATCATTGCTTTGGGGGAATACAAAGGTATCCTCCTCTGAATCTGCAGATAGACAATACAGTTTAAAAATATGATTTGACATGTGGTACATGATACATCAAAGATACATACTCCAGCTGTTGCTCTTGGTTTTAGAGTCCGGACCAGGGGTGCATGGGCAGGAACTAGTATTTTTGTCTTTCTTTAGGCACTCACTTCCCACAACGTCTCTGCAGTGTTTGTGACAATTAATCCCACAGTCTAGAGAAAAAAACTGTGTTTTTTAAGACATAATAGAAATGTGTAAAAGGAAAAAATGCAGTTGGCATTTGTAATAGGTTGCATTTATGTGACATCACCCTTTAGTTGAAACTGAGCTGGAGGTCAGGTCAGAATTCTATGCTGCAATTTGCTATTCATATGTCAGATTTAAAATGTGGCTGGGCCTATCCATGTGAAACAAAAACTGGCACACAGTTTGACATCTTCTCTGTTAGCATAAATAAAGATGATTGTTATCAGTTGAAAGTACTTTAAACTGTAAAATTAATAAGGTAAGTTTGTGGAGCCAATGTCTTATAAATAATGACATTTGTGGATTATAAATTTGGATATTTCTTTCTCCCAGTCACAAAGTCCTCTGGCCTCTATCTGAAAATATTATATCAAATACCAGAGCATGAACGCAACTTATTGTCATGGCCTCACCTTTGCAATGAAAGCCTTGTTTAATGACACCCCATAACTAAAAGGAACGCAAAAACCTTATTAATGAACATATCTATAATAGTTTTACATTCTGATTTGAGCGGGAAGACACAGCCAGACTCACAAATCCTCCACAGTGATCACAAAATGTTGGCCGCTTGTATGTTGTTTCATGGAAATTATGTGTCTCGTTGAAGTTATATCCAAGCTTGGCACATACAGACATTCCCCTCATGAAGTAAGAGGTTATTTCATCACGACTTATTTCTCCCAACCTTATGATTGAGAAAAAAATAAAATGAGTGGCTGATGGAGAGTTACAATAGACGTAGTTGTATGGTGTAGTACTTATTTTTCTAACCTGTCAGTTTCATGTGTGCGGAATGAGAAAGGAAAGTTGGCAGCGATTTTCTCAAAGTCCTCCAGTGATATGTAGCCATCTTGATTCTGGTCGTAGTTCTTCATTATAGACTGTAGGTGGCAACAGAGTCATATTGTAAATGCCATACTACCTTGTCTAGAAGTTTGGCTGTTCTGCTTTGACTTGCTCACTAATAAGGAAGTGAAAGAGCAGTTTTCTACTTACGTCCACCATTTGTTTGACGTGTTTGGATATGGTGTCTGGATCAATCCTGGGAGTCACCCCTGATCCCCACTCAGCTACTACTGGTGGTTTTACTGGAGCTACAGGCTGTGGAACAAGCACATAGAGAAGACCTTTTAGACGTTTCAAGGGAGAAACAAGTAGAGCACACCCACCACATTACATAGCTCTGTAACGTATGGTGCTTTGATGTGGTTAACATTGATGTAATTCAGTACTAGGGCCTGACCTCTGTTTTGCAGTTACACCCACGATAAGCTCAAAAAATGTCCCTTGTTTTGTAAGTGTAAAAAGCAATAGTCAGCAAAAGGCTGTCAGTGTTTTTCTACTGACCTGGATCTTGGGGTTCTTGGGCTCCTTGGTGTAAGAAAGTTCATATATTTCATCTTCTGTGTAATATAAGTCTAGAGATAGCTAAAGCAGAAATTAAAAAAAATATATAAGTATGTAAATACAATTTCCTTTCCATAGATGCCCTCACATTATATTATCTTACCAATCATACACATGCACAAAATCATAAAATGTCTAGTTTCAGGATTATTTATAATATGAGGAGATTTATTAAATGGTGCCAGTACCAAAAAGCAACCATGCTGCATAAAGTAAAAATGAACTTTTTATTAACACTTTTACTAATAAAGAACTTCAGGAGATGATGTGATTACTATAATATTTAAAAACCTTTGCATACTTATTGTACTGCTACATATTGTATTAATCCATAAATTATATGATAATTGGCTTGGCTTGGTCTCATTAACAGTGTGAATACATATATGTGTGTTATAATAATAATATACATAATATTTTTGTATAGACCACTTACTGTGAGCAGGTGGAGCAGATCTTTGTTGGCCTCAAAAGGTGGTGTGCAGCTGTGGATCAACAGCAGGTCGTTGATGTTGCTGTACAAGTGCTGGAGCTTGCTCAGGTTGATCTTGTCATTGTCTATGAAGTCCGGCAAGGCCTCGTTTAGAGAAATCAGATCCTTGAGGTGAACCCCGAGGATTGGCACTTTGAAACCACTGCACTCGTTATAAACTCGCCGGTAGTTGCTGTAATTGCTGCGAGAAGAAAGTAACTCTGTCATCTCATTAAGGGCCTGTAAGGACACAGACACATGTACATCGGTGACAATAATTTCACTCATCAAAGCCTCTCTCCATTTTCTTCAATACTTTTGTAAGATTTTTGTAAGATGACAAATTAAAAATACCTTAGTGACATCAGGAGGCAGCAGGTTATAGGTGTCTTTCAGACGGGAAATTGAACTGTGACATAAGCCTCCTGTTACAGCCATTAGAGTGTTGAAGTTCTGCAGAGCACGTAGTTTCTGCCAACGAAAGAGGTTGAAAACAAAGCAGTTCTTGGCTGGCCCAGAAAATTCTTGTAGGCCTCTTAATCTGTTTATGTGATGTGTGTTACCTGTGCCACATGAATGAACTTGGTGAAGACCTGCGCCCTCTGCTGGGCTGTGTGCCGGCTCAAGATCATTAGCTGGACCCACTGAGAAACACCATTACACATCATGACAGTCCGCTCCAGAGCAGGATTGTCCCGCACGGACCCCCGCACTACGTAGCTCCGGTAGTCTAGAAACTGAAAAGCCACCAACAGGTCACAACTTTGTGTTTTAACAATTGAAGTTTTTACGTTATGAACAGAAACGCCCAAGAAATATAAGACATACTGAAACATTACAGAAGTTCTTAAACTCCAGATAGCTGAGATGTTCAGCCATTTCATCTGGCTCCATGTGGTCAAATATCAAAGACACTTTCCTTTTCTTCACAGAGGGGGAGGGCGCTTGGGAGATGTTCTCATGAGGATTCCTAGGAATCACATGCATAAATAAGGACCAAAACAAAAAATATATTTATGGACTAGTTCTATGCATTGCTATATATAAACAAGAAAGTAAATTTAGACCCTGATCAAATGTGCATCATGACTCACAGGCCGGAGGGGTCGATAAACTGGGAGTGTGCCTCTTCCCCATCTGAGCACACCAGGGCCCACAGGTCCCCCATGGTCTGCTCCAGGAGGGGGTCTGTCTCAAACACCGCCGGGAACTGGCTGATCCACCGCCTTGCCATGAAGCATTACACTAAATATGTTTACTATTCGCAAAAAGAGCAGCCAAACCAGTTCTGCCACACACTTGGGTGCGTGTCCTTACTCACCTGACAAGGTGCAAGATCTGTGACCTCCTCAGTCCTCTCTTGTCACTGGGACAGTCCTTATATGTGGGGGCTAGAGTCAAGGACCCACTACAACCCAGCAGCAGTTATTTCAATGTGCTTTTCTAAAGCAGAACAAAGCCCTAGCTGTTTCCAGAGCTTATTAAGTGTGAACATGTGATCCAAAGCAGAGGACTGAGATTCAAACTGAAGGATATAGAGTAAGAAGTTTCTGGGCAAATGTTTGTGACGGCACCACCCACATGTGCATCATCAGGACCATCTGCACAAGCTGGGATCCTCTGGGGCTGGAAATCTTCCCCTCTGAATCTGCAAAATCAGAAAAAATAGCTGGAGAGGAAGCCGAGGAAATTTTGGTCACTATTCTTATTAAGAAAATAAAACATCCATACACACATAATTAATCCATTTTAATGTTCTCTAAAAGATGCAGAGTGATTGGCAGATTACTTTAAGGCTACCCCTAGGTTGTGGGTTCATGTAAGCATGTGTACATGTATAATCATGGTTCATGTGTATAAGTAGCACATACTTTAAGATATCTGAGTTCATTGTGTATTCTCTTCTATTTGAATACAAAATGCAAAGTGATCCTTGTCCAAACAAAACAGTTGCAGTATGGAGTATTTTATTTACCCTTGTCACAATAACCTCCAACTTAATATTCTCTGTAAAGTGAAAGTAGCGTGTTTTGTGACCGAGCAAGGGAGAAGTATAGTGAAAGTTTGTTTAATATGAGAGGAAAGCCCTATGATGCCCAAATGAACAAAGCTGGGTTGTGTGAGACTGCCCTTTGTTTCTCTGCCTGGTCCCCTCTCAGCCTCTAGATCCTCTGCACTACATCATCCTTCACTTATATAACCCGCTGCTAATGAAGACACATGAAAACTTTGGGACAAAGCTCCAGAGACAGAGACTGACCAAAGCTGTTGAGGCAGCGCTGTATGAGCTCGTCCAGGCTGGCTGCACTGATGCTGGGGGCAGGAGTGGGGCTCTGCAGGGCCCGGCTGATGTCCTGAGGACTGGGACATGTGTTTCTCCTCCTCTGGACCAGCTTTTTGCTCTTCAGTTCAACAGAGCTCTCCACATTGGGTTTTCTGAAAAAGAAGGACAGATATGCAAGTGTAATGCCAAATAAACTGCAACATTATGTGTTAAGGTATTGTCAGCATCTGCCACACAAACTGACCGACTAGCCTTATCTAAACTTTCTAAAGGGGTGAAAAGTGGGATTTAAAGGATGTAGCATTACATTTCTTACACTGAAGCCCAATCAATACTTGAGGCTTTCGAAAGAGTATGATTTTAAACAGAACACAGTGTCACACTGTGTCATAATGTAATAGTGGATGAAAGTTTAAAAACTATTGCAGTTGTGATTTTTTTTTCTTTTACATGATGTGCTTGTTACTTCCTCTTATCTTCAGTTTAGCAATGTCTTATTTCACAAGTATCTGACTCTTTTAAACCTTGACATTAATGTTAGCTGAGTATTTTGAGTGCAATATACTCTATTGTTAAGTATTACATCGGGGAGGTGGTTAATCTCTTGTTAGAGAAGTGTACTGTGCTATGTTATGGAGCAAAAATGTGTTCTCCACATAGCAGCTAATGTGATGACATTACCAGGAAACTGTGTGTGACTTCAGAGAACTGGTGACAAGTTCCCTGAATGGCCAGACCTACATCCCCTTCTCTAGACCTGCATTTGTGTGTGTGGATCATTTCCTTAGCAGGCTCTCATTTTCAAAAACACAATTATAATATGAAATGCATATTGTTTGCATATTGTTACTTTGATTGTTCACACAATCAAAGTAACAAGAACAAGTGCACTAACAGAGACATGCAGGGGTGACATGGTGTCCTGTAATGTACTGTTCCTTTTGCCAGTTACAGTGTGCAGTTTCCCCTACAGTTAGGCCTGGATTAATCTAGGACAAGGGGCAATGTGCAGAGACTGGTACCTGCGGGACAACACAACCCCCCATTAGCAGTTGCTCTGTGCTTCATTTGGACACAACATTAACAGCCAAAAGCACAGCATGTATTAATATTAGCATCAAAGTGTATTGTAATAACCTCCCAGCACTCCAACACTGTTTGAGTAAGTGTAGTAATCTGTAATATTTTAAGGCTATATGTACATATAAAAGGTTTGTGTGTGTGTGTGTAAACAAACTGATTTCATTTTGTAGGCATACTTTATGTAGATGCCCTTAGCTTGAATAGCGTGACGCCACTGATGCCAGTACAGATTTTCCTAATTTCAGGTCTGTGGTGGCTTTAAGCAAATACAAAAGCTAACACTCCTATTACTTCCTGTTTCATTTCCCTGCTGTATATCCATAATTTTTCACCAATGTCATTGTCATTGAATTTTAAAAGTCGAAATTCCATGCCTATGAAACTTATGAAAACAAAATTTAAAAAGAAAATAATTTGAGTCAAATCAATAAACTCCTTCCTTATCTAAACAGAGACTGACATACAGTCAAAATGCTGGTGCTGAAATGTCACTGATGTCATGATGTTCAAAGGGAATTTCCCCATCAGTGTATAGCAGGTAATACACTTTTCAGTTTAGCATTATCTTATCTCTTTACTGCAGCAGATAGAGTGATAACGGGTCCATAGCCCTAGTGTTGGTGCTTTCTATGCAAAACATAAATACAGCACATCATGTAAATAAAAGACAAACTCTCATTTTAGGTAACAGTTAGAGTTAATAATAAATGTTCCTCACTGTGGCTAGCCTTTCAAAAGTAACTAGCCATTTTGGGTTAGCCACTATTATGGTTATAGCAATGGTTTGGTGTATAGTTTGTATTAAAATATGCATATTGGGCATTAAACTATTATATTGATTCCCAGATCCAACAGGGATTAAATGTAACTACAAATGTAGTTAACATAGTAGAATACGTCAAGGTTAGAGGAACTATGCATAAAATTCAACTGGCTAAAGTTGCTAAAATGTGTTAGTCGCTAAAATGTGTTGTATCAAGCTCTGCGGTTTTCCCGAGATGCTTCATGCTGATTTTGGTTTTATTAATCACATAAACTTAAACAGTAAAATGGTCATTCTAGTGTGGTACTTGATGTGAATGTTCAGGACTATTCACCTTAATATTAGATGCACTTTTTCAATATATTTATGTCACAGAGTCTTCCTGTGTATTTTGTTCTTTTTCATCCCTCCTCTATTCAGAGGATTCAGAAAACAGTTTCACTTGTTCTTTGGAAAGACCCCCCCACCCCCACCCCCAACCCACCTCTCTCTCTCCCATTCCCATCATGTCAGGCTACTGGCGGCAGCACTGGTCCTCCCTCCTGATTCTCACACTGGTGGGGGAATATGCAAATTCCTCTCTTTCTTTGCTTAATTGATTAATTGAAGCTCAAGTCCATTGAAGGCCTTGTTTGTGTGATGCTCTTTTTCCCTCTCAGCCCCCACTCTCTCACAACCTGCCTCCCTCTCCCCCACACACTGAGGGGATGCATCCACAGCAGAGAGCCGTCAAGCCCTTTGGTAAACACTGACTTATAGTACAGAAATTTAGTCTAGGATTACCCAGAACTAACAGTGCAAATAGTCTATGATAGATGGTCAATAACGGACTATTACTTTGCTACTCTGTTATTTTTTCCAATATATTCTGCATGGGTTTTTAAAACATGAGAGAGCAAAATGGGCCACTTTATATGACTTTTTATTGATGGTCAAAATTTGGTCAAAAAATTATTTTCACATAATATTTGTACAAATGCTGTGTAAAACCATTGGAACACACTAATTTGTTCACCTTAATTTGTTTAACTTAATTCAGCCACTTTTCAGACTACTTTAATATAAACTCTTTCAGATCACCTGATAAGAGCTGTGGTAGCAGCCACACCAGCAACAAATGACACATTAAAACTCAGACTGCTCTGAGTTGTGCATTAACTAACACTTCAGCTATTAGCAACTATTCACCTAGCCTAATATGTCTGTATTTCTATTTCACGTTACTATGTTGCTCATACAATGCCCGTATCTATAATGGCAGATCAAACACAATACCTCTACTGATGACAGATCTGCATAATCTTCCGCCAACAGACAATGCTACATAGAACAGGTGGAAATAAATATAAATGCGTGTTTCCCTAACTACTCACGGCTCTGACAGAAGCCATAACTTCATCACTAACTGGTGACATTTGCTTAGTCCAATACACTTTCTACCAAACATTAAGTGTGTGAAAGTACCTCTTGGTCTTGTTCATTGCCGTGCTCCTCTCCTGGATAGTCCTCCTCGTGTGCAGATGATGATCCACATGGACATTTGAGCATGTCTCTACAGCTCCATGCTTGACCCCGTCTCTCCTCCTCTCATGTGTTTGTTTGCCCAGGACAGAACAAGGGCACAGGACCAACTGCTGTGGAGGGTGAGGACAGACCGGTCACAAAAGACCTTACTCCACTTCAGAATACTGTGACATCTGCAACAAAACTTAAAACTACCCTGGCCTGCAAAAAAGCATACCCATTGGAAGAAAAAACTCTTTGGTGTCAAAATAAAGTAGAAGCACCAACAAACTCACTGGCTTGTCCCTTAGCATAAACAAGTCTGCATCTTACTAAATGGAGGAACTGGCTCTGACAGATAGGGGAACTCACATCAGTTTGTGTGAGGGTTTGTGTGATCACAAGGGGGAGGGGAGAGCCCTGACAGAAAGACAGAAACATAGCAGCATATTAGTGCATATGAGCAGTGCCAGCAGAGGAAGTCTAGTACGAGAGCAAGATAATGATGAGCAATCAACTGAGCACCATCAGCGTACTCCAGGAAGTGAGAGCTGTGCATCAAAGTGTCACGCCTAAATGACATTTTTACAGATTTTTGCTAAACTTTAATAAAACCTTTTTAATTGAGATCTACACTGTTTGTTGGTGTTTAGGAGATATCTTACCTAACTGACTGTGTCATTTCTAAAAAGCAAGTGGTTACACTGGAGGTAGTGTCTGTGCTGGTGAATGCAGTGGTGCAGCTGGACAGGGGTCTCAAAGGCATCCTTGTTAATAGACACCAGGAGGAAGAGACGTCCAAACAGGGCACATGAATGTCCCAAAGGCTGCAGAGGTGCCCTCTCTTCAGCAGG
>KN471881.1:81040-107101 GCA_000787095.1 Periophthalmodon schlosseri
CTGGCAGGGAAAGTGTGATATGGCATTCAAGAGTATGGACAAATACACCAACCCAGATTCCCATAGACCTATAGCATCTAAGCCTAGAAAACCTAAATTACATCTTTTGTGTCCATTTCCATTAGTCTGTGATAGATGCCTTACCTTTCTCATAATGCCATTTGAGGGCAAGACAATTTCATTGTGTCTTTGGTCTGAAATATAATAAAAACTGACCTAATCAATATTTCAGAATTGTAGGCTATAATAATGTAGGCCTATAGGAGGATTAGCCTATGTATATTTAAGATTCACACTCACTCATCCCTTGTGCAGAACTCTAGTTTCACGTTTTTGCTTACAATGCCACGGCCATCTGGATCCATATGACTAATTTGAAAAGTAAAGTAGGTGGAAGGATTATTCTGGTAGGAATGAATTTTTCTTAATTCATTTTGAATGAAAACACTTGACCCTAAATGAAGAGAAATATTTCAATATTTACCATGCTCTTTCTCCGAAGTACCTCGTGCATAAGCACACTTGTCCACTTTGCGGCGATGTGCATAGCCTCTCATCTTTGTGCAATGTCGCCATCTTGAGTCTTTGCAGCAAAATTGTCACCAGCAGCAGCAGTACGGAGAAGGCGGGTTCGTGAGTCGGCAAAACAGGTAACAGTCATCAGATGGTCGGGTTTATAATCTGGTGCAGGAGTCACTGCTAATGCGAGGGGGCTTTGCTGTTGCAGGTTTCTCTATTGCCAGCCCTGTATGTTGTACGGTCTGGAGACGAGAGGAGCAGAGCAGTGGCCCGAAGCTGGCGGTGGTGAGGATAGCATGCTGAAGGATGCCAGATGGGGAGTAAGCAGGTGAGTGATGCGCCCGTGCTCGTGCTGGTCTAGTGTGCCACATTTTGGGCATACAGTCTTGATAAAATATCGCCTGCAGGCAAGACTATTTGATGATGGCCATTTTTGTGGTATCAGTCCATATTACTGTTCTGGGACAGGATGTATTTTTCAAAGAGCTGTGGAAAAGTACTTTTCTATTTTTATAAATTGACTTTTTCCTGATGTATTAGCCGTATTCTTTTGTATTTTGTTAGTCTACTAGCCTTTTCATGTCATCTGAATTGTTCTATGTTGGGCCTATTTATTATTGTATGTGGATGTGACTTCAGTTGTGTCACATTGTACAGCTGACCAGTCTCTAGACACCTACAATCTACTTTCTTTGGTTAGATGCAGGCTTTTAAATTATTTAGAATTAAACAATTATTTCTCAAAGAGCTTTATTTTTCATACATTATGGCCCAAATGTTGTGTTCTGTAACTTTTGTTAACATTTAAAGTGCTTGTTTTACACACACTCCCTGAGCATTCATTCAATCTCCCTTTATAGCATCATACTTAAGGAGTGTGTTGCTGTTGTGTTGTGGGATTGGAGTGGGTGTCCATCTAACTAGGTGCTGGCCCCTCCCTGAGGCGTCACTCCCTCCTCTGCTGGGGGGATGCAAGGCATGAGGAGAGAGCACTCACTCTCTGGCTCAACATGCCTAGAGCCAGACCTGTCCTCCAGAACACCCCCACACACATGAACTGAGCCCAAGACAGTGACACAGGTGCAGCAAGGAGCCAAGGTGCCACCCTGGGGCCAATCAGACCGGAAAGAACATACAAGAGGAGATATAAAAACAGCCCGAATACTGACGAAAATAAAGAGGAATTTTTCTTTTCTCCCGAGGAGCTACAAATAACCCTCGGTGAAGGATGGCAGAAGGGGGAGAGGGAGAAGAGGAGATACAGTTCCTAAGAACGGTGAGTCTGACTTACTTTCCTTATTGGGAATGCTAACACACTCTCAGTCACGATGAGGCTTATTGCTTTGGCTATCGATGTTTATACTTGCTATAGCACATAAAACTTCCTACAACTTTTTGAATCAAGCTACTAATAGTAAAATGCATTGGAACTGGATTTGTCTTTTATTCAGCAATTAATTAACTATTAATATTCTGCCCTCAATGAGTCATGACCTGCTTGTAAGTTGCTATCTTTAAATCCTGCAACTAGTTTAGAAAATCTCTGGCGATCCTTATGCCTAGTAACACAGACTTTCACCAATCACCATCCTATCATAGATTTTAAATACATTTTTGTTGCAACTTATAGATAACTTTTATGAACATGTGTGAGCGAGTGTGGAGAGATAGACAGGGGCTGGTGCAACTGCTAGCATTATCTATTTATATCTAAGGAAAGTAGAGCTTGTCAGTGTGGGCTGAGAAGACAGAGCAACTCACTACGCAGACCATACAGAGGACAGCTGACCAAAGGCTGCATGACTTCTGACACATAGTAGACATATCTTAAGAATGACACAAAACACACGCAAAGAGTTTATGTGCAAAATCCTCAAATTACATAACTTGACATTAACTTTTCATTGTTTTGTTTTGAAGTTCCTGCACCTGGCCTACTTGGCACCATTAGAAGATAAAGTGAATTAGGGGTCAGAGCATTATAAATCACCAGAATGACAGCGCAAATGGCCAGCCTGTAGTCACTGATGGAAAGTGTGATACAGAATTACATTAAACTATTATTTACAGTATCATTGTCTATAATAAATATACACATTGTTTGAACATGTTTAATCACAGGCAGAACTGACTCAAGTGGTTGTATTCTTTTTAGGGTTGTCAAAAAATCAAATATCCAGAAACTAATCTACACTAAAACTAGTACTGGAACTTGACACTAATTTTAACTAGTAATAGTACTGAAAAAAATCTTACAAACAAGACAAAGTTGGGCCATTCCTGATTAGTTTTAATGGTCTTGATCTATAACATGACTAGTATGGGACTACATGATAATATTAGAGGAATTCTATTTTGTGATGAAAATCACATTCTAATGTCTAAGAAAATTGTTTTTTGATCATTGTGGTATCAAAATTGGTATAGAATTTCAAGCATTTTCCTTAGTACTGAAATCGAGTTTGAAATGTTAGTATCACCTTGATTTGTTTGGTTGAAGTGACCAAAGACATGAAGCCAACATGTGTGTCTGTGAACTCCATATTAATCAATTATTAATGTCTAGTGTGCTTCAATGGGATTACCTTTGACACTGTCCTGGTAAGAGGTTAACGCTCTGTGGAGTAGACTGGGCTAAAAATGTTATTGCTCAAACCCTGTGAGCTTGGTGGATTAAAACTCCCTCCAAATGGTTTGTGTTATCAGCCATTTAATTAGCTGGTGATGGAAGGCATCGTGTGAGTCAGCTGTTTCTATGTGTGGGGCTTAGCAGGGCTGTGCTGGGTGAAAGTGAACTTCTCCCCTCACCTCAAACAGACTGTCGCTTCATCCTTTCATTGTAACATAACTGCAGTTAAACATATTGTCAGTATTGATTGTAGTGATCTTATATTCTAATTCAATGTAAATCATTTTTGATAGTAGTAGAGCTGTGCGATTAATCAAATGTTAATCAAACTGAAATCCAATCATTTCAAATTGTGAATGAGCTTTTTTTTTCATTCAAATTTCAATAGCCAGTCTTTTTGTCTATAAAAGCACGTGGTTTAGAGCAGAATTCAAACTTTGGAGGAAGAATATGGACTATGCTTGTGTTTATTAAATTGCACTGTTTTGTTTATGTTCATGAAATCAATATTGAAATACTATTATTTTTTTAAAAGAAAAAAAGAAAATCAAATGGTTATTGTTTTATTTTTGCCATATTTTCCACTCCTATTAGATGAACTGTTGTTGCTATGTATGCTTGGATAATGCTCGGTAGGATTCTCTATTTGCATAGTATCCTGATATTGGATTTAATCTTAAATGAATGAAAAAAAAAAAATGAAATTAAATATATTTTTTGTATAAAATTCAATGATATGCTTTTAAATAAGCTAGAATATCTGCAATCTTTGGATGTTCACATACTCTACACTAGCGTTGTATACTGCTTGCTTCCACCAGAATGGTCTTTGTGTCCATTCCTTTCTCTCTGAAAGATATTTTTTGTTAATCATGCTAAGGCATACAATGTCGCATATGGTGGCCTATACTCTCTATACTCTGCTTCTGTGTGACGACCTCAAAGTGCTTTTTTAACCTGGACAGTTGGCTCTCTACAGTTCATAGTTACAGCTGGATTCCTCCTTACACTGACTGAATGCTCTGTGCTCCACAGGTCTTCTCACTTGAAAATAAAATGCTCCAGAGGAAGCAGCCCCCACATTTGCAGAGTGCTTTAACTGTGATCACGAGCAGTAAATGAAAGAAATGTCTTATTAAACCCTTGTCTATAGCAAACCCAGAGACTGTGCTGCTGAGAATAAACACACCACATGTATACAGTATGACTGTCACTATACCACACCAATACAATGTAATGTGAATCAGCCAGGACCTGTTTGAAGGGGGTTGCGGTCTATAACTGCAGTTTCTTTTTATAGCGAGCCACTATAAGAACACACACTCTAGAGGCAGAAACCAGAAGAGTCCGTGCCCTAGTTGCTATTGCCGTCTATTAGAAAAATATGTGTCATGTGAACAGAGCTCATTGTTGTGTCAGTCTTACATCTTCATGGTCAATAAGTTGTGGTCATCAACGTGGCTACTCTCAGCCAAGGGTGTGTTACTGATATGACATGGTTACTAGTACAAGCTACTTTGATTGTAGTCTTCTCCTTATCCTTAAATGTAAATGTAGCACCACACTGTTTTGCCAGTTTTCAGTTCTGTTGGTACCTAAATGGTGATGATGGTAACATTGTGTGATGCTGTCACATTTGCTAGTAGGTTAGCATTTCGATACCCACCATCAGCATTGGCATATGTTTAAATGTGTGGGGTTATGTGTGATTGTGGATGGTTGAGAAAGACATCAACTGAGAATGACTACATCTCTATGATTTTGTCCCAAGGCACCTGTGGCTAGAGGAGTCTACCTCTGAGTCTAACTGAAAAGTAATAATAATTGACCTTGACAAACATGTCAGTGTAGTCCCTCATTTATCCAGGAGTGGTCCATTAGGTTTCAAAGGTAGTCATCTCTGGACAATGTTTTTGAATTGCATTTTGATACCTGGAAACTATAGTCAGTCTTAAGGTACTGGTCTAAAGGGGAGCTAGATTAGTGCTTCACAAACAAGTTTTGAATATTAAATTAAGATGGTACAGTGTGACAGCATTATTTAATTATCCATTTAAAAAGCTCACATTATTGCTCCTAATGTCTTTTGAGATTGCTTTCCTTACCCATGTTTACATCTCATTGTCACCAGGAGTGTTAACAGTAGTGCAGCAGCTGATACAGAGGATGGCTGATGGTTTAAAAGCCAAGTCTTTTGAAGCAGTGTATTTAGAAGACAGACACACAAACATCACCTGTTAAACTTGGGCTCCACTCTCTGTAACTTGCACAATGAACAGGTGCGCTGAGAGACTGGATTGGAGCGTGACACAGGGACATGGGGAGGGGAGCTGTCAGGAGTGTGATAGTTACTCAGCTGTTATGCAAACTGCTCTGCTTGTGTCAAGTGAGCACTATTATCACCCTGAGCTGGGGATTAAGGCTTGTTTGCATATGACACAGTTTTCCTTTAATGTCTGTTTTTTTGCCAAAAAATCCTACAGTACTACAATACTACAATCCTATCCTACAGTACTGACAGTATAGGCTGACAATATTACATATTATTAATATATATACTGGGGTGTTTTGACACTTCCTTTTCAATGTGCAAACAATTACCATATATGTATTTACATATGAAGGTGCTATTGTCTTTTATATAGTTTTAAATGTTTTATTGGTGATATTTATGAAAGCAGAGGATCAACTGTGTTCATATTGGAGCATAATTTAGGTGTACTTTTTGTGTGTCCCAAAGTAAAAAAAAACCCTGAAATAATTATCAAAATATTGAAATACTTAAATTATCCTCAATACAATAAATCTCATGGGTAATAACATCTTATCAATATTAAACTTTTTGCCTCTTGCAGGACACAGGCACAGCTAAAGCAGTGCCTCTGCCGCACTCTCCAACTGAGACTGCTAACTATCTGCTGGTCAGCAGAAGGAGGCAATGTGATATTGACAGGTGCAACTACCTAAAATAGGAGCAAAGTGGTGAGGGGAAGGCCCATGGCCATGTTAACAACTAGAAACAGACACAAGCAAACTACTTGAAACATATATCTTCACCATTTTGTAGTTTCCTCTACCTGCCCGAGCAAGTATTAGGTATGACAGTGTGAATTTAGAAGACAATGTAATTCATTTATAAAGCACATTTTCTTACTTAAATTGTAGAATAATATTGCAATATACAATATTGGGTTAATCTAGCTCAGGAAGGGTAGCATAAATTCTTGCCTCTCAGTCCAGTGCCTTCAGATTGAAAATGACTTCCTGATGGCAGTCAAAAGTAAACATCTCAATTTCAAAAACATTGTCCATATGACCACCTCTGAAACTTTTTTTTTACCATTGCTCACACTGTTAATAATACCCTCTGGTTCCTATACTTTTTACAGTTGTAGATTGCGGACAGTAGATCAGAGTAATAATTATTGTAGTTATGGTTTTATAGTTCTAACAGTAGACAATAGCAGCAAAGGGGGAATGTGGTACATAATTATTTTTATTCAATTTTTTTATTTTTCTGAAAAGCAGATTATTAACAATTATTTACAAAAGCCATCATCTGAGAGGCAAAACATTTTTTTAGGTCTGTCTGTTTTGAATAGGGTCGCAATTAATACGATTTTGATCAACCCAGCCCTAATTTTGAATCATGCATTTTTAAGAGCAAAGCATTTTTTGCATCAGTCCGAGCCTGTAAATGTCCACGGTACAGGTTGTGTAGTGTTTTTAAAGGGAACCCCCGGTTTGTTTGTGGTGCTCTCGTCTGCAGCTTTGTCCTCCTCCCACACACTGCACAGAGCTCCCCTCACTCTGAAGTGCGCAGGATCTCCATCACTGTCCCAAGGAGGCCCGCATCAGCACACTGCCAACCAGATTCCCCATCTTTAAATACAAATACTGTTAACTATTACATCGACACCTCTTAGACTTATAACATATTAAGCAATTTGTGTATTTGCTAATATGCTGTAGGGGTGGGTGATACTGACTAAAATTAATATCTCACAGGAATGAGCTAAAATGTGTATATTTTAAAATTACAACTAATATGATTATTAATTATTGTATGTTGCACATGGTTTTCATTGCTTTATGTTGCAAAGCACATTCCTACTTTGTGATTTTTTTTCACTGACAATAGCAATAAAGCTTTTCTGATGCTGATTAACCACAAAAGGGCAGAAATATCACATTATCCTTGTTTAATAATTACACTAGATCAATCATGAATCAGTTCCTTTGAGGTCATATTTTATAATTTTTCAGACGATATACTCGATATTGTAATTTTACATCCATGCAACAACACTTGCGATATTATCCGTTTTTCAATATATCTGCACCTCATGCTCCATAACTTAGTCTGTCCATGTATAATACAAAAATAAAAGTTATTTTCATTTAAGCCTTATTCATTTTCCATATTAGTTTTGTTCAGATTGGTGTACAGTATTAGCACTCTTGCATTGTAGTCTTGGAGGATCAGACCTTGGGAATCTCTCTCACTATTTTGCTTATGTTGGCTTCCTGTTGGGGTGGGCATTGAGCCCGATTGTCTGGGGAACCCCGAATAGCCCCTCCACCTCTTCACACAGCTCATCAGATGACCTAAGAGAATACACAGAGGTGTCTGCTTACAGCCGCTATTGCTGCATTTGGCAGCACATCTCTCTGCATTACCCACCTCTATTTGTGCCCTCCTGCTCTGTTTGTTTATGTAGCTGTCTGTCAATTTAGCCGCAATTGTCTGTACAACTGCACTGACCTCCACATTCTAGACACCAGCAGCAGAAGGATTTTGGAAAGTCAGGTGCACAACTCTTCATTTCTGGTCTAGCTTAGAACGACTTGACCATGTGAGATTAACAAATAATCAACTGTGGTTGGCTTACAATACAGTATCATGTGTCACCCCGTGAATCCTGAAAGCTGTGTCTATTAATAAAAGGATGAGTAAGTCTATAAGTCAGCTTTTCACATGGCTAAATGAGTGCATTTGGAAACACAGTGACTTGTGAAGGACACTTTTGTGCTATTATAATATACGGGTCTGCCCAAACATTTAGCATGGATTTAGAGGGCTTTGTAAGTGCCATTTAAGTGACAGCCTATGCTAACTAAGTCTGAAAGTCTGAAGCCTGCCTAGTGTTGCCAAATGTTTGGCGAGTGAGAAAAAAACAATTCACCATCTGCATTGTAATATTTTTATCATTCATTTTGCTCATTTTTAATAAAGCTTCCACTTGTGTAATAATATGTATTGGCAGTGCATGAGCTGTGACTCCTTTTTTTAGTTTGTAAGATGTATTTTCCACCAAGTATCAATGATACTTGGATCTTTATATCCATTGTTCAATATTTCTCTTGTTTTACCACATGCAAGCCTTATTCCCTTTGGTATCAGTTGAGTTCGGTAGATGTAATAAGACCAATGTTGCCCCACTTTTCATAATGCTAAGCTGGGAATGCAAGGACAGTAGAGGAGATGTTTCTGGGTTAACGGGAGATGGCTACAAGGAAGCAAAAGTATGTTGTAATAGAGACGTGGATATTACACAAATATGAATGATGTCACTTTGTCAACACTGGGTCCACTGTGTCAACCATTATTTTGCATTGTATTTTTTTATTTTTTTTTTTACAGTGGAGTGTGTTAAGATCATAAAGCCAAAGTGAATCATTGTTTGAGAAGTGAGAAGTCAGGAATCTGGCTGGCACAGTAGAGGGAAATGTTAGAGGCAGGTTAAGCGATGGATCTCCTTGCATAACGACTGACTAGATGGGACAGCTGAGAATGTGAGTGTCCGGGGGGCTTTCAGAGAGAGGGGTGGAGGGTGTTTATTGCTGTATTTACGCCAGAGTCCTGCATCAGAGGCACAACAAATGACTGTCCTTTGTGTATTTATCTCATTGCCCCACTCTGAGAAAAAGGCTTCAGGCCTGGTCAACTCATGCTTTAATATAGTGATTGTCAAGCTGTTGTAATATATTTAGTTAAAGGGCACTGATTATGTAATATATGTGACATTTATGAGTTTTTAACCAAGCTATAATGGTGTTCCCTCATCAACAGTTTATTCAAAGTTGTATTTTGAGTGATTCATGCATGTTTGAGTAATCCTGTATTGTTTTGAACAGGATATGTGTGGATCTGTTTCTATTATTAAGCAGTTTTAGATCAATATTTGAGCTGATGATGAATAACAATACAATATAAAAATACTAATCTAATACTAATACTAATCTACATATTATAGGTTATTACTAAATACTAGGGCTGCAAGATTCATCGCAAGCGTATTGAAATCGCAATTTGAATGGATGCAATTAGTAAAGCTGCAATTTTGGAAGTACCATAATTTCCTTATCAAACTACAAAATATCCTGTTTTATTCTGCATAAAAAACTGCTAACCCTGTTGTTTAGATCTGTACAAACATGTTCTGAAATGTGATTGTTGTTTTAGTTTGTCAGTTCATATTTCAGTCAATTCTAGACGAGTTTACAAAGTGAACTTTGATCAGAATCCTATTATTAAAACATAAATCACAAATCTAATTGCAATCATAATGCATGTCACAAAAATCACAATTGCATATTTTTCCAAATTCGTTCAGCCCTAAATACCCCACAAAAAACATAATATGTCTTCTTTAAATCTAACATGCTTTGCTTTAGATCTCTCTTCATTAAGGATGGCATGTGGAAAAACAGCTACATGGCTTGATATGTGAAATACAGTGATCAAGCACAAGCACAGAATGCATAGTGTTTTTGTTTTATTACTTTTCCTCATAAAGACACAACAAACAGGCTTGTGTAAACTTGACTATTGTTTATGTTGTTTGTACAGGACGACCAGGTGGTTCTTCAGTGCACTGCATCTGTGTTGAAGGAGCAGATTAAGTTATGTCTGTCCTGCGAAGGCTTTGGGAACCGTCTCTGCTTCTTGGAAACAACATCCAACGCTCAGGTAAGACAAATGTAGCATACATGAGTAGCAGGTACACTACAATAGAAATGGGTATTGGCTAGACCTATTAGTTCTGCTCAGGGAGGGAAGTGGCACAGAGTTTAAAACACAACAGGAGACAGTAATATGGTGCAGGATGTGAAGTGTAATGAGTGACTGATAGACAAAGGGGATATTTCCAATATATACAATATTTACAATATATACAGAAATGAAAGAGTTCAACCGTCAGCTGATTGCCGTTAGTGTTTCAATGTTCAGTTCAATAGTATAGTTGTAGTAGTTGTAGTAGTTGTAGCCACTGAAGAGTTTATATTGTCTGAGCAGATGTGAGCAATATGAACATGTATGACCCAGTCTTTATGGCAATATGAAAGGTGTTGTGTGGTGAGCTGGCTACTGTGCCTTCTACCGCACTGTAGAAGTTGGTGGTTGTAGTTCCTCAGGCTCGTGGCTTTGGGCAGTTTGTCATCAGATTCACTGGACCAATGGGATGAATGGACTGACAAATGGGGTGATTGACTGATAAATGGATGAATGCGTGAATCAATCCCAGAAAAGAACTTGTATATGGGACAGGACCAATAATGAGTTGCACATAAAAGTCCATTGCATCATCATGTCCAATATTAATTAAATTAAATACATGTACATGCTCAACAATAAATCCCACATTCAGTGTTCATTAATGTGAGTACTCATAATTCACAATAATACTGCATCCATAGTGCAAAATAGTTAGATCAGTGCACATTCAGTTTCAAAGAAGCTAATTAGCCGGTAAACAAGTTCAATGATGATCATAAACAATGCCATAAAACAATGACAATATTGACCATATTCATTGGAAAGGCACTAGCAACAGAGTAAACGTCATGACACCAATATTAGACAGCAACAATAAACAAACAACATGGCTCAAGCACCATTCATAATATGGACACACCAGTTCCCTCTTGTATTTCACACTATGTTTCGCACTTAGTCTTTGGCAGCAAGACAGTAATATAAAGGTAGAGAGGTGCGGAGGAACGCTAAAATTCACCCAGGTTACATAAAGCCTGGTTCTTTTCACTTCGTCACTATCACACCTTTATCTGATGTGTCTTTTGTTTCAGAATGTGCCCCCGGACTTGGCCATATGCACCTTTATTTTGGAGCAGTCCCTGTCAGTGCGAGCTCTGGTGGAGATGCTCGCCAACACAGTGGAGATGACCGAGGTGAGATTACATTAAACGTGTTTTTATATTCCCCATTTGTAGAAGTAGATCTGCTTTGGCTGTCTGGCTATAACAACCTTACCTATATTTTAAATTTTATTTACTTTACCTTCCTATCTTGCTACATGCTAAGCAGGCTGTCGATTTGGATAAATGGGTATGTGGAATACTTACTGCAATGTGTGTCTTACTGGGAAATCACTGCTCCAGTCTTGTTATTATATTGTTGTTGTTATTCTGTCAAAATCATTGCACAACATAGAAAAAACCCTGAAAACTGTCATACCACTTGTATTCCTCATGAGTCACATCTTTGGCCTACTGTGCTTTTATGCCTGTGCTATATTTGTTGTTAATTGGTATTTGTTCAGTGCATTGTTAACCATTGCTCTTTGGTCACAAACTGTCTGTCATTACACAAGGAGCTAAACTTGGCTTTACAGGCCTTGTTCAGAACAGGCCTCACAAGGTGAAGAGGGTGAGCACATACACACATACTGCAGTTGTGAAAACACAGGCCGCTGCCAACACCTGTCCTGACCAAGCCTAGTGATAATGCACAGCATGGCTGATGGTAAAGTGCTACTACTTGACATGGATTATGGGCTTAACCCAGCATAAATACTTAGTTGTAACCAAATGGTTTGGAATAAAATGGAAAAGAACATAATACAGTTAATCAGTAAAGCAAGGTTGATCATTCAATGTGATGAAGGGTTAAAATAATTCATTAATAAAAAAATAAAAAAACAAATAAAGTTTCTTAAAATAAGCACATTATTTGTTGTGGTCTTTATAGTTCTTTGGTTCTTTGCTCTGATTTGGTCTCTGGTTTAACATGTGTGTCTTAATTTTGTTTGCTTATGTGTAGTCGTCACAAGGTGGAGGTCACCGAACACTACTCTATGGACATGCCATCCTTCTGAGACATCATCACTCAGGAATGGTGAGACTTATAAAACAAAACAAAGAGAAGACATATGGACCATGTTTAATAATGTTTATTTTCCATTACTATTCCTAGTATCTGAGCTGTTTGACTACATCCCGGTCACTCACTGATAAGCTGGCCTTTGATGTGGGCTTACAAGAAGATTCAACCGGTAAAAAAACTGCTCTTACTTCAGAATATATTAACATTACATTTTGAGAAGATCCAGCTTCTTTATCCATCTCTTCTTGCAGGTGAGGCGTGTTGGTGGACCATTCATCCCGCCTCAAAGCAAAGGTCAGAAGGTGAGAAGGTCAGGGTTGGAGATGACCTCATCCTTGTCAGCGTGTCATCTGAGCGATACTTGGTGAGAGCCTTTTCATTTCACATATCTACAACTGGCTAAATTTACACATTGTTACTATATAGTATGTTTATCAAAACCTGTTCTTGTAAATTAGCACCTGTCCTACGCCAGTGGAGATCTCATGGTGGATGCCTCTTTCATGCAAACTCTTTGGAACATGAACCCCATCAGTTCTGGATGTGAACTTGCTGAAGGTAAAAACTTTAACAATGTAACTTTTTAAATAATGGAAGAACAATGTTTTGTTTTTGTTTTTTTTATGGAACTAATCTGCATGAAGAGTTACTAGAAAAGATAAAGTCTCAAAGTCTAAAGCAGTCTGAACCGATTTATAAAACTGTTGAACTTACTCAGGTTATCTGACGGGCGGCCATGTGTTGAGACTGTTTCATGGACATATGGATGAGTGTCTCGCCATTGCAACCCCTGAAGAAGGAGAGGAAAAACGAAGGTGTGATCAAGATGTCAAATGATTTCAACAAAAAAGCAATCCCTTTTTGGATTACATTAACTGCACCTCGTTGTTTGTGTGTGCTGTAGGATTGCCAGTTTTGAAGGTGGCACTGTATGCAGCCAGGCTCGATCACTGTGGAGACTGGAGCCTCTGAGAATCAGGTAATTGCTATAAGTATTACTATTTAATGCACATATTACAAACTGTGCAGGAGAGACCTAAACTGTTCTTGTTTTTCTCCTGTAGCTGGAGTGGAAGCCACATGAAGTGGGGCCAGTCTTTCCGCATTCGCCACATCACCACAGGCCGGTACCTGTGTCTGGAGGAGGAGAAAGGACTTTTGGTTGTTGATCCAGAACGAGCCAACACTAAACAATCAGCTTTCTGCTTCCGTGTGTCAAAGGTTTGATATGAATACTATTGTGGATGAATTTATTTATTTTTGGTTTTTACTCTAAACATCTGCTGTCTTTTACCTGCGTTGCCCCCTGTAGGAGAAGGTGGATGTGGCACAGAAGCGCGATGTGGAGGGAATGTGCATTCCTGAAATCAAATATGGAGAGTCTATGTGCTTTGTTCAACATGTCTCCACTGGCCTGTGGCTCACATACGCTGCTTTAGATGCAAAAGCCGCTCGCCTGGGAATGATGAAGAGAAAGGTAACTTTCCTGCATGATGCTGACTGAACTTTGTCTATGGAGATGTGTGCACTGCTTTCTTAACAATCTTTGGTTGTCTGCAGGTTATTCTGCATCAAGAGGGTCATATGGATGATGCTCTGACTGTGTCCCGTTCTCAGACTGAAGAGTCTCAAGCTGCTCGAATGATTTATAGCACTACAGGCCTTTTCAGACAATTTATAAAGTAAGAAAAATGCTTCGTCAAATGAACAACCAAGGGCAAATTATAAGAAAGTCTAAATTTTGTGCAGGGGTCTGGACTCTCTGAGTGGTAAAAGCAAGTCCCCACTGTCCATATCCCTCCCTCTGGAAGGAGTCATACTCTCCCTTCAGGATCTCATCTTCTACTTCCGTCCCCCCGAAGAGGAACTAGAGCACGAGGAGAAACAAACCAAGCTCCGCTCTCTCCGCAACAGGCAGAATCTTTTCCAAGAGGAGGTAATATCCACTGTGCTGGTACAATATTACACTGTTAATAAAAAGACTTACCAAGCTTATATTGACTGATGTCTGTGTTTTTCAGGGCATGATTACCATCGTGCTGGAGTGTATCGATCGTCTAAATGTTTACAACACTGCAGCACACTTTTCCGAATTTGCGGGAGAGGAAGCAGCTGAATCTTGGAAGGAGATTGTGAACCTGCTCTATGAGCTCCTAGGTACACTTTTGGTTCAAAATAATTGAATCTTCTTTGTAAAAAACTGGGTAACATTTCTAATCTCTGTGTTATGCAGCTTCTTTGATCAGAGGAAACCGCTCCAATTGTGCATTGTTCTGTGATAACCTCGACTGGCTGGTCAGCAAGTTAGACCGTCTGGAGGCTTCATCTGGTAGCTCATGCAATTTTAATACACATACATACAGAATCAAAAGTTTAGATATTTCTCTTATGTTTAGGTATTCTGGAGGTGCTGTACTGTGTTCTTATTGAAAGTCCCGAGGTTCTGAACATCATTCAAGAGAACCACATCAAATCCATCATTTCTCTTCTGGACAAACATGGAAGGAACCATAAGGTTAGTTCCTATTGCTTGGCTATAATGGCCAATACAGTGTGCCCATGATGTAATACATAATTTTTTGTCTCTTGTCTCTAGGTCTTGGATGTCTTACGCTCTCTTTGTGTGTGTAATGGTGTTGCTGTGAGGTCCAATCAGAACCTCATCACTGAAAACCTACTTCCTGGTCGTGAACTCCTGCTGCAGACAAACATTGTTAACTATGTAACAAGGTATATTTTACAATATGTGCAAACAAATACATATTTACTACGGTCTTTGATCATTTATCCATAATATTTTCATGTTTTGCTTAGTGTGAGGCCAAACATCTTCCTGGGAACATGTGAGGGATCAACTCAGTACAAGAAGTGGTATTTTGAGCTGATTGTGGATTATGTGGAGGCCTTTGTAACTGCACAGGCCACACATTTGCGTGTGGGCTGGGCTATGACAGAAGGTTACAGTCCGTACCCCGGAGGAGGAGAAGGCTGGGGAGGCAATGGTGTGGGAGATGACCTTTACTCCTATGGTTTTGATGGGCTGCATCTGTGGTCAGGTAATGATACTCATAATCCAATCAATTATAAAATGTATCTTTATTAGTCCAACATTTTAACTTGACAATTTGTTACTCCCCAGGTACCATACCTCGCCAGGTTGCATCCCCCAGCGCACACACTCTGGCAGCGGATGATGTTGTGAGCTGTTGTCTGGATCTGAGTGTGCCCAGTATCTCCTTCCGCATCAATGGCCACCCGGTTCAAGGCATGTTTGAAAACTTCAATGTGGATGGCCTCTTTTTCCCTGTCATCAGTTTCTCTGCTGGAGTCAAGTAAGCTAAAGTTAATTTAACACAATTCACTACAATTAATAGTAATATTATTTTTTTGTGTTTTATACAAACATAAAATAAACAAATTACACATTAAAACAGGGCTCGGTTTCTTCTTGGTGGTCGACATGGAGACTTCAAGTTCATGCCCCCTCCTGGTTATGCCCCATGCTATGAAGCTCTGCTGCCTAGAGAGAGGATGCGAATTGAACCCATAAAGGAGTACAAGCATGATTTCAGCGGTGTCCGAAATCTTCTGGGACCAACCTTGTCTCTTACTCATACTTCTTTCACTCCCTGCCCAGTGGATACTGTTCAGGTAATATTTGTTAAATGTATATTTGTAAACTTTTTGTAAGCTTATGTCAGTTTTGAAGTTTGACCTAAATTTGTATTACTTTTAAATAGATTGTTTTGCCACCTCACCTGGAGCGCATTCGAGAGAAGTTAGCAGAGAATATTCACGAGCTGTGGGCTGTGACTAGAATTGAGCAAGGATGGACCTATGGCTCTGTAAGTACAGATATATACTTATATATACTGAGAAACTGAGTAGTATTTATGCGCTGAGTAGCAATAATGCTGTTTCATATTACCACTGAACTCTGTCTTCTATCTCAGTTCAGGGATGACAACAAGAAACTTCATCCTTGTCTGGTGGACTTCCAAAGTCTCCCTGAACCAGAGAGAAACTACAACCTGCAGATGTCCGGAGAAACTCTAAAGTGAGTGAAGGATTTATTTTTTGCCAAATATCACTGCTACTCATCATGTTACATTTTGCTCTGTAATCTGTAATCTTTTGTAGGACTCTGTTGGCCTTGGGTTGCCATGTTGGCATGGGTGATGAGAAAGCTGAGGAGAACCTCAAGAAGATCAAGCTACCTAAGACGTACATAAATATTTACAAATAAATGATAATAAATAATTATTTAAAAATGAATATTTTTGTTTGTTGATAGCTATGTGATGAGCAATGGATACAAGCCTGCCCCCCTTGACCTTAACCACGTAAAACTGACACCCAACCAGAACCAACTTGTGGAAAAACTGGCAGAAAATGGGCACAATGTGTGGGCAAGGGATCGGGTAAGACAAGGATGGACCTACAGCATTGTACAGGTATTTTTTTATTAGATTATGAACTATAAATACAACATCTTTACAAATTATTAAAGTATTTATAATATATCATAGGACATCCTAAATAAGCGTAACCCTCGTCTGGTACCTTACAATCTGCTGGATGAGAGAACTAAGAAAACCAACCGAGACAGTGTTAACAATGCTGTTCGAACCCTCATTGGCTATGGCTACAACATCGAGCCTCCAGATCAGGAGAGCAGTACGCTTTATTCACTGAACACAGATACATATCACTACTTCTTTTATTAATTCACTAATTTGATATTATTTTCTATTAATTTGCAGGTGGCCATGGCCTTGAAAACACCCGGGGAGACAAAGTACGAATCTTCAGGGCAGAGAGGTCGTACGCTGTTACTCAGGGAAAGTGGTATTTTGAGTTTGAGGCTGTCACCACTGGAGAGATGAGAGTCGGCTGGGCACGTCCTAATGTCCGCTCTGACACTGAGCTGGGAGCAGATGAACTTGCCTATGTATTCAATGGCAATAAGGTTAGTTATAGCCAATAAGGTTAGCTATTATATAGTTTCTTATGTATAGACCCTTTAAAATGCTATGTCAGTGGTTTTCAAACTTTTCAATCCAAGTACCACCTAAAAAATGATTTGTCTTTCTGAATAACACCAGATCTAAACCAAGTATATAACATGAATATTTCAGGTGTAAATTAGGGCTAAACCAGGTCCATAATAGGGCTGTACCCAGTGGCGGGCCGTGCATTTCACCCTTGGGCCTTCAGTGACGTCCCACTTACACATTACAACATCACCTCAGTATAGGCTGGTCAAGCAACACTTAATTTCAGGAGCATTCAAAACCAATAAGCTGCATTGCATTCACAATTAAGAGTGGGAAACTAAGTTCACAGATACTGTCAAAAATTAAAAATAAAATGCGATTTAAACATGCCAAAAAAATGCCACCAAAATTATGTTATGTGAGCTTAAACAAGTCTGTCCAATAAATTGTGCACCGTTTCATATAAGACACCAACCAGACAATAACAAAACAAACTATTCTTTGAAAATAAAGTAAACAGATCATTTGCATTTTTTGACAATAGGCTATACAACAGCAAATAACTGAAAATGTGGCACAGCTGAGATTGACAGATCATTGCATTTTTTGACAATAGGCTATACAACAGCAAATAACTGAAAATGTGGCGCAGCTGAGATTGAAGGAACTTTAGTGCAGTTTTAACTGAGGTGATTTTAATGTACCACATTATTAACATTATAAACTTGCTTTTTCATTATGGAGCTCCATCTCCCTGCGTGCCTGTGCGCTGAGCTGCAGGTCTGCTCCAGTGTCTCCAAACGTTTTTAAACGCACCGTAGCTTGTAAGTGCCCAGCCATACAACAACAGTACAATTTGCAGCGTGCCTCAGAAGATGTGAGCCACGGGTACAGTTCATAGTTGCTTGTGTGGAAATGACAGACAAACCCTTTTCCTTGCTGGGACAAGTTACCTAGCGCAAGGGTTGGCCGACATTTTCTCATAATATTTTCGTGAAAGGCCTGTCTTGAAAGTGGCGTGGAAAGTAGATCTGCAACCAGATCAGTCTCTTCTCCTTCTTCGGCCATTATGGGTTAAAAATTCAGCAATAGCTGTTAGATCTCCGGGATTAGTTCAACATTCTGCAAACTGCCGCCTTTCAGGCTCTAGGAGGTCTTATCCAATCATATGACATGTACATGTCCAGTTCAGTGTAAGACCTTCTAGCTGGCCCTGGTATGCAAAATCGAGATCTGATTGGCTATTGAAACTAACTGTGTCTGTGTCTACTTACAGTGGACGGGGCCTGCTCTGTTTATTCTGAAGGCCCCAGGCAAAATTTGCCTGACAACACAAACTGCTGAAATGTAATTGGTTAAAAACTCTACCACAATAAACAACATTGGAAGCCACTCAACTAAGTGGATATAATATGACATAAAGAGAACAGAGAATAGAGAATATTTTTTAAGTGGATAAATATGACATAAAGAGAACAGAGAATAGAGAATATTTTTGTTTACATATTTATGAAAATAAAATAAAATAAATTCACCTTTCTGAGCATGTTTAGGCCAGCAGAGAAGGCCTTGCCGGCCCTGACGGCCCGCCGCTGGCTGTACCATTGCCACAGTGGTTATAACCAAAAACTTACTAAAAGGAGAACAAAATATGGATACAATTGATGAATGAAAAACTAAAACAGCAGAGGACTGTGTGTACCACCAGAGGTAAACATGCCAACAATAGAAGTGCTATGTCATCAAAATGTTGAAAATTCTGAAATAAAGCCAACTGGCGGCAAATGTAATCAAGATTTTGGCTTCATCAAAAAAAGTGTTTAATAACCGCCTATTAAATAAACAAATAAGGCAAAATACATTACTTAATGTTTTATAACTATTGCCTGATATGCCTTACTTGTTGCTGAGTGGTTTTCATTTCCCAAAACCACGTTGTTTATTTCACATTTTCTTCCATGTTGAGTGGCTAATCCTGACTTGAAATTGCATTATGTTCACTTTTGCCTCCAGTTGCTCCCTTTTTTGGATTTTAGAAAGTATTTGTTTAGGAACTTTTAAAGGGTCTATTCATGGGTTTCAGAGTGATGAAAAAGTAGTAATGCTGCCATACATTTAGACAATTCAAAACTAAATATTCTATCTTTTGAATGGTTAAAGGTCCTCAAAATGGCACTATCTATTCAAGACCCTGTGTAATGTCTGACAAAGCTATTTTTGTTTAGGCTCAAAGATGGCATATAGGCAATGAACCCTTTGGCCGTCAGTGGCAGTCTGGAGATGTGGTCGGCTGCATGATTGACCTGACTGAGATGAATATCATGTTCACTCTCAATGGTGAAATGTTGATAAGTGATTCAGGCTCAGAAATGGCGTTCAAAGACATTGAAATTGGAGAAGGTAGCCAATTTCTCTTTTCATTTCTCATAATAATATTACACATATTTTTTCAAAAAATTACCTCTGTTTTCTCTTTAGGTTTCATCCCAGTTTGTGCATTGGGCCTTTCACAAGTTGGAAGAATCAATCTCGGTCAGAATGTGAGCAGTTTGCGCTACTTTGCCATTTGCGGCCTGCAGGAGGGATTTGAACCTTTTGCCATAAATATGAAGCGAGATACGACCATGTGGTTTAGTAAAAGTTTGCCTCAGTTTGTTCCAGTTCCCACAGATCACAACCACATGGAGGTAATATTTATATAGAAATAAAATATTAAAAATAATTATCTGATACATTGGGGAGTGCTTATCTTTTAATCTCTCCACCAGGTATCTCATGTGGATGGGACAGTGGACAGCGCCCCTTGTTTGAAAGTTACTCACAAAACATATGGCTCTCAAAATGCCAATACGGACATGCTCTTCCTCCGTCTAAGCATGCCAGTCCAGTTTCATGAGACTTTCAAGATACCAGCCGGCACCACTCTCCTCACCAGGGCCCTCACCATACCTGAGGAGGAGGTGGTGGTTGTGGAGCCTGACTCAGAGTTTGAAGTTTTGAAGAAATCTGCCAGTAAAAAAGAACAAGAAGAAGAAAAGAAAGAGCCTTCAGTACCAAAGGAGCTCTCTGTGGAAAATGAGAAGGATACTGTGTCTGAAAAAGGGAAGAAAAAGGGGTATGTTTTGCTGATTTATAAAAAAGATTCATTCAATACCTGGTTGTGAACATAGGTTGAATATTTGAATAAAAATATGACTAAAATAACAACTTTTTTGTTTTTTCAGATTCTTCTCAAAGGCAAAAAAAGCTGCAATGACACCTCTTGCCCCCCCTCCACCTCCAGCTGTGCCCCGTTTAGTGGAAGATGTGGTGCCCGATGATAGGGACGATCCAGAGATTATCCTTAATACCACAACTGTAAGCTATTTTTCAATTTTGAAATGTTTTTAATTAAATAATTGAACAATGACCCCAATATTTTTTATGTTCTTAAACTATATATTATATCTTAATTCTTTTATATTTTGTTTTCTACAGTACTATTATTCTGTGAGGATCTTCGCTGGACAGGAGCCTACTGCAGTGTGGGTTGGTTGGGTCACTCCTGATTACCATCAATATGATCAAAGTTTTGATCTCTCCAAAGTTCGCAATGTCACTGTCACTGTTGGAGATGACAGGGGCAACATCCATGACAGGTCCGTTTTGTATTTTCTGTGTCTAATAGAGATATGAGCCGAATCTCAATAAATAGTTCCCTCTTTCCTTTGTAGCATGAAGCACAGTAATTGTTACATGGTTTGGGGAGGTGACCTGGTCAGCACTCAGCAGACCCGGTTCAGTCAGGAGGACATGGTGGTTGGGTGTCTTGTTGATCTGGCAACAGGACTTATGACCTTTACAGCAAACGGCAAGGAAATAAATGCTTTTTACCAGGTTGGTTCTGACATAGTTGCTCATCATCAATAACAAAATATGTGTAATCATACACATTCATAGTCATTTTATTCTAAAATTGACAATGTTTTAATCAAAGGTCGAGCCAAACACCAAGCTGTTCCCTGCTGTATTTGTTCAACCCTCCAGTCAGAACATGGTGCAGCTTGAATTGGGCAAACTGAAGGTAAGCAAATGTAAAATAATTGTGAAGTGTTCAGTAAAGGTCTAATCTTGTGCTTTTTCTGCAGAACATCATGCCCATCTCAGCAGCCATGTTTCGCAGCGAGCGCAATAACCCAGTACCGCAGTGCCCTCCCAGGTTAGATGTCCAGATGCTCACACCGGTCATATGGAGCCGCATGCCCAACCATTTCCTCAACCCTGAAGTGGGCAAAGTAAGCGAGAGACTGGGCTGGATGGTGGAGTGTACAGAACCACTCACTATGATGGCGCTGCACATTCCTGAAGAAAACAGGTAAAACTTAAATTGTGTTTGCTTTGTTATTGCAAGATTAGCATGATTAGATTGAGCAATGGAGCATAATGTGTCATTTGCTTTAGATGCATTGACATTTTGGAGCTATCAGAGCGCCAGGATCTAATGAAGTTCCACTACCACACCCTGATGCTGTACTGTGCTGTTTGCGCTCTGGGCAACAATCGGGTAGCTCATGCCCTCTGCAGCCATGTTGATGAATCTCAGCTTTTCTATGCCATTGAGAACACCTACCTCCCTGGACCTCTGCGTAGTGGTTATTATGACCTACTTATCAGCATCCATTTGGAGTCTGCTAAGCGGGCGCGACTAGGCACCAACAGGGAGTTTATTGTCCCCATGACGGAAGAAACTCTAAGCATCCACCTCTATCCAGATGCAAAGAAGGCCCATTCTCTTCCTGGTGTAGGACTCACAACCTGCTTACGACCAAAGCTTCATTTCTCTTCGATCAACTTTGTCGGCACTGACCCTGACCTCTACACTCTCAGTCCTGTCTTCCCTCTACAGGTAGGGGACCGAAACAAGTGTGCGCAAGCAATATTATGTGTGATAGTTACATTTCATAATATATAACATTTAGACAGATTCAGAAATAAACTATAAACATTTTTGCCAACAGGAACTGAAGACCAGGGCAATCAGCATGTTAACAGAGGCTGTGCTGGATGGTAGCCAGGCCATGCGAGATCCAGTAGGGGGTAGTGTGGAGTTCCACTTTGTTCCCATTCTGAAACTGATCAGCACTTTGCTTATTATGGGAATCTTTGATGATGAAGATACAAAGCACATCCTCAAAATGATTGACCCCAATGTCTTTAGTGGAAAAGAGGAGGAGGAAGAAGAGGTAGTGGAGGAGAAAGCAGAGGGAGAAGCTGAGGCAGAGGAGAAAGAAGAGGAGGAGGAAGAAGAGGAGCTGGAGGATGAAGGGGTCGGTGATGAAGAGGAGGAAAAAACTGAGGAGAAAACTGAAGCTGAAGGGGAGGAACCAAAAGAGGAAGGACAGAAGGAGGCAGAGGGTGGGGGAGAGGGCAAAGTGGATGGAGAAAAGGCAGAGGAGGAGAAGGAGGCCGAGGCTGTGGAGGCAGAGCCTAAAGATGAAGAGGAGGGTCTGGAAGAAGGACTGCTCCAGATGAAACTCCCAGAGTCTGTAAAACTGCAGGTAAATAATCACTTATTTCTAGTTATTTATTATTTATTTCTATTTGTATTTATTTATGTATTTATTTTGTCTGTCCATAATAAAAAATGGCCTTTAAAATACTTATTGTCTCTCTCTTCATAGATGTGTAAACTTCTCCAGTACTTCTGTGACTGTGAGCTGCGCCACAGAGTGGAAGCCATTGTGGCTTATTCAGACCAGTTTGTCCAAAACATTCAAAGCAATCAGCGAGTGCGCTACAATGCGCTAATGAGAGCATTCACCATGTCGGCTGCTGAGACAGCACGCAAGACTCGGGAGTTCAGATCTCCACCACAAGACCAGGTTATGATTTCAAGTGTATTTTTATTTTATTGACACTGCAATGGTGTTCATAAGTGATACAATACTTTACAATACATTCATTATGGTATGTATTATGTCCTTTAGGTACTTTTGCTGACCAACTTCAAGCATGAGGATGAAGACTGCCCAGTTCCTGAAGAAGTGAAGGAGAGTCTTGCGGACTTCCATAAGGATCTACTGCTTCACTGTGGTAAATAATCACACTGCTGCTATTTTTTGTCCCATCCAGTCACATTTGTTTCCTTTCTAATGAGTATGTTATCCGTAGATATCCATATTGAGGAGGAGGCTCAAGAGGAGGAGGTGGATACTTCTCTGAGGGGCAGGCTGCTCAGTCTCGTTGACAAGATGAAAAGTTTGCGAAAGAAACAGGAAGAAGAGGTGCATGAGGTTGAGGAAGAGCCAAAACTAAGTAAGATACATCACACACCTTTAATATTATGCACATCTCTTTTTAATTCCTTCTGTTATGGTTTCACCAAGGCACTCTTCAGGAGCTCATCTCCCACACTATGATCCACTGGGCGCAGGAATCCTATATACAAAATCCTGAGCTGGTGCGTCTTATGTTCAGCCTGCTCCATAGGCAGTATGATGGGCTTGGGGAGTTAATCAGAGCTCTGCCCAAAGCCTATTCAATCAATGCTGTGTCCGTCCAAGACACTATGGACCTATTAGAGTGTTTGGGACAGATCCGTTCACTTCTTATTGTACAAATGGGTCCAGAAGAGGAGCGACTTATGATTCAAAGCATTGGGTTAGTGCCATCTTTTTCTTTGTCACATTATGGTTTGCTATCTATCACTACTTATTTACTGTACTTTTTCTGTTTTTTACAGCAATATCATGAACAATAAAGTATTCTACCAACACCCTAACCTGATGAGAGCTCTTGGCATGCACGAGACTGTTATGGAGGTGATGGTCAACGTACTGGGTGGAGGTGGAGACTCAAAGGTATTTCCGTTTTATTGATTTTACTAAGGAAGGGAGGGTTTATCATTAGTCCTCTTGGCTTATAAACAATATACAATGTGTATAACCTTTGCTTTTTTAATCAGGAAATACGATTCCCTCAAATGGTGACCAACTGCTGTCGTTTCCTGTGTTACTTTTGCCGCATCAGTCGTCAGAACCAACGCTCTATGTTTGACCATCTGGGATATCTTCTACAGAACAGTGGCATTGGCCTGGGTCTGTATCATACGTTTAAAAAGAAGACACTATAGCTCATGCTAATAATAACAACAACAATTTCTACATTGTTATTTTGGTGGGTGGTGATTTTAGAGTTAGAATAGAAATGCTTAGTATGACTATAAGATAACAGTATGACCGCAAGAGAAAATTGAATTCTGTCAACTCGACAAAAGGTTTTAAGAGAAAAAAAAACGTTGTCCAGTTGACAGAATTCAATTTTCTTTTTCGATGAAACCTGGATGATTGAGTCATTACACAGACATAATAATATGATTTTTTTTTTACACTGAGCAAACATTACATTGAGTTAAAGTTATTAACATTAAATTATTTGATATGATTTATGCATTTGCAGGCATGCGTGGGTCAACTCCCCTAGATGTAGCTGCAGCTTCCTGCATTGACAATAATGAACTGGCTTTGGCTCTTCAAGAGCAGGACCTGGAAATGGTATGACCAAACCACAGCAGAAAAATATGTAATTAATTTGTACAAGTGGTACAATGTGTCTGTTGGCTGTTGCAGGTGGTGACATACTTGGCAGGCTGTGGACTTCAAATGTGTCCAATGCTTCTGTCTAAGGGCTACCCTGATATCAGCTGGAACCCAGTTGGAGGAGAGAGATACCTTGATTTTCTGCGCTTTGCTGTCTTTGTCAATGGTTTGTGATATTATAGGTAACTCAAATTTGATGTTATTTTTGGTATTCTCTGATTCTGATTCCTTGCCTTCACAGGAGAGAGCGTGGAGGAGAATGCTAATGTTGTTGTGCGTCTTCTTATCCGTCGGCCTGAGTGCTTTGGACCTGCTCTTAGAGGTGAGGGTGGCAATGGTTTGCTGGCTGCTATGGAGGATGCAATCAAGATCTCTGAAGACCCAGCCAGGGATGGACCAACTGTCAAAAAGGACAGAAGATTCATGTAAGAATGAGTGTTTTTTGTATTAGAAAATTAATATTCCTATCACTTTATCACTTAAAACTCTGATCTTGGATTGAAAGGTTTGGTGGGGAAGAGCAACATGAGGAAAATCGTATTCATCTGGGGAATGCCATTATGTCATTCTACTCTGCGCTTATCGATCTGCTTGGTCGATGTGCTCCTGAGATGCATGTAAGTAATATTGTGCTTTAAACTTGTGTGTTAAAAGTTGTATTCATTAAGTATTATTTTTGCACTATGTATTTTTTAACGCACTACCATCTATGTTCACTTTCACAGCTGATTCAAGCTGGCAAGGGTGAGGCATTAAGAATCAGGGCCATCCTGAGGTCTCTGGTGCCCATAGAGGATCTGGTGGGAGTCATTAGCTTGCCTGTGCAGATTCCAGCATTCGGCAAAGGTACAGTATCATCAGTTATTTTGTATTATCATATAATATGTTGGTATTGTGTTTGTATTCATTTTTTTTTTGTCAATTTCAGATGGCCAGATTATTGAGCCCAAGATGTCTGCTAGTTTTGTGCCAGACCATAAGGCCTCCATGGTACTGTTCCTTGACAGAGTATATGGCATTGATAATCAGGATTTCTTGCTACATGTGCTGGAGGTCGGCTTCCTTCCTGACATGAGAGCCTCAGCATCTTTGGACACTGTAAGTTCAAACTACTGTCATTTGTCTTGTTACTGTGAATATTTTGCTTAGTAAGCATAATCTCCCCCTCTTTCTGTTTGTAGGTTGCATTCAGCACAACTGAAATGGCCTTGG
>KN471881.1:107172-126878 GCA_000787095.1 Periophthalmodon schlosseri
TGCTGCCCCTGCTTACCAAATGTGCCCCCCTCTTTGCTGGGACGGACCATCGGGCGATCATGATTGATTCCATGCTCCACACCATCTACAGGCTGTCCCGTGGCCGAGCTCTAACCAAGGCTCAGAGAGATGTCATTGAAGAGTGTCTCATGTCTCTCTGCAAGTAAGTTCAAATCCTGCATTTGGTTATATTTTATGATGTGATTAAAATGTTTGCATGAATCTTATGTTATATAAAATGTTTTCATTACTTACTCACACTTTTTCAAAGTTCATTTGGTTATATTTTATGATGTGATTAAAATGTTTGCATGAATCTTATGTTATATAAAATGTTTTCATTACTTACTCACACTTTTTAAATGCTCACAGATATCTACGGCCATCGATGCTGCAGCATTTGCTTAGACGGCTGGTATTTGATGTGCCAATCCTTAATGAATATGCAAAGATGCCTCTTAAGGTTAGTTTTAAGTGTCTCAAAAAGTAACAGTATTTTAGCTATATATATGTAATATATTATTCTTATAAATAGTTTCATACATGGTAATATTGGGATTTTTTTCCCCTGTAATTTCCTCAGCTTTTGACCAATCACTATGAGCGCTGCTGGAAGTATTACTGTTTGCCTAATGGTTGGGCTAACTTTGGGGTGACCTCAGAGGAGGAGCTGCATCTCTCCCGAAAACTGTTCTGGGGAATCTTTGAATCTTTAGCGCACAAGGTGAAAGATTTATTTGATCAATTAATATAATGTGAAAGTTAATCAGAGCTTGCTTTGTCTTGAGTTAAACTTCTTTTTGTGTGATAACTCTAGAAATTTGATGCTGAGCTCTTCAAGATTGCCATGCCCTGCCTCTGTGCCATTGCTGGCGCCATACCTCCTGATTATGTTGATGCCACCTACTCGTCTCACACTGAGAAGAAGGCCTCTGTGGATGCTGAAGGCAACTTTGATCCTAAACCTGTGGAGACCACTAAGTGAGTGTTGAGATCTTCATTTTCTTACATGATACTGTTGCTTGTTTTCAGTAACAAAGTGTATTTATAATATTGCAGCTACTATAGTTTTAATTCATATCCATGTATTTTTAGCACTATCATCCCTGAACGACTTGATGGATTTATCAACAAATATGCAGAGCATACTCATGACAGATGGGCTTTTGAAAAGGTCAGCAGCTTACTAAATTGTGATGGACTTTTTTCACTGTATATGCACTTAATTATAATTAATTATTCCAGATCCAAAACAACTGGACCTATGGTGAAGTGTTGGATGAGAATGCCAAAACACATCCAATGCTCCGGCCATACAAAACCTTCTCTGAAAAGGTAATTTTGCATAAACATTTGTATTTGTTTTAAACTTCTGAATACATATGTTAATGAGGTTGTCCCTTTCTGATCCCAGGATAAGGAGATTTATCGATGGCCCATAAAGGAATCTATTAAAGCAATGCTAGCATGGGAATGGACCTTGGAAAAAGCCAGAGACGGTGAAGGAGAGGTTGAAAAGAAAGCTGCCACCACGCGCAAAATCTCCCAAACTGCCCAGGTATTGAGATTGTGTTTCATTGATACTTTTAGTAAAAGCTAAAGGACTCAAAATTAATTTACAAATTAATCCACAAATGTTTTCAGGCCACGTATGATCCAAGTCATGGTTACAACCCTCAACCAATTGACATCACAGCAATGGCTTTATCTCGAGAACTTCAGGTATCTTTCTTCTTTCGTAGTCGCACAATATGTATTATTATTATATATACTCAGTAACAATCAATTACCACATACATAAATGCTGATACATTCTTCTTCCTGTAGTCCATGGCAGAGCAGTTAGCTGAGAACTATCACAACACGTGGGGCAGGAAGAAGAAACTGGAACTCCAGGCCAAAGGTAAAATAAATCTATTTTCCATTGATGTCTAGTTATTGAGTTTTTTATTGGAATATATTTATGGAAATTCTGAAATAATTGTAATAATATAATTGTAGGCGGTGGCACCCATCCTTTGCTTGTGCCTTATGACACCCTGACGGCCAAGGAGAAGGCCAGGGACAGAGAGAAGGCCCAGGATCTACTCAAGTTCCTTCAACTCAATGGATATGCTGTCACAAGGTAAGAGGGTATTTTAGTTACAGTTATTAGTTCATGGCACTCTTTGTACTTATTTATTGTATTTATGAAACCAGGGGCCTGAAGGACATGGAGCAGGACATTTCCTCCATTGAGAAACGTTTTGCTTATGGCTTCCTTCAAAAACTTCTTAAATGGATGGACATAGCACAAGAGTTCATTGCTCATCTTGGTAATTACATTTGAAAAAATCAGAAAATTGCTCAAGCTCATTCTATGCTTATATAACTTAATCTGCGTTCTTTAAAACAGAGGCTGTAGTTAGCAGTGGAAGAGTGGAGAAGTCACCCCACGAGCAAGAGATCAAGTTTTTTGCTAAGGTAAATTGTAGATAGGATTCATAATTTTATGTTGTACAATATACTATATTATTGAAATCACAACTAAAAGTGGCTATCGATTTCTAATGTGCAACTGTGTATTGTTTTTACAGATCCTTTTACCACTTGTAAATCAGTATTTCAAGAACCACTGTCTGTACTTCCTGTCCACCCCTGCCAAAGTTTTGGGTAGTGGAGGCCATTCATCCAATAAGGAAAAAGAGATGATTGCAAGGTAATTTGAACAAATGAAATCACTTAAACATTTTACTTCTGAATTGTTTAAACCAGTTACATTGCCACCTCGTGCCCTTAATATAGTTTGTCTGTCCTCTCTGCCATTACTGTTAATGTTGAGTCTCTCCTGTCCTAAATCATAAATTCTTATGTATTTCTTGAATGTGCTTACCTTATCATCTTAAATATCTTCATCACCTTCTTCCCTTAATACCCCTCCCACCTCTCCTCTTTCTCCCTTTACCATAGTATCTTCTGTAAGTTGGCTGCTTTGGTGAGGCACAGAGTATCTCTCTTTGGTAAGGAGTTTGCATGATGGCTGTCCTGGTTTTACTTTTGGTGATTTGTGGATCAGAATCTCTTTCGTTCACTGTATTTACTCCTACCCCCCATCCTAATGCTTGTCTTTGTTGCTCATTTTACATTATTTATTTATTTTTAGCATGTGCTGTAATCTTAATAGAGAAAAACTTTTAGCCATTAGACTATAAATAGCACACCTCAATCCATTTACTAGTAGAATCAATTATGTAATTAGCATATTTAATTGTATAATACATAATATTGATTTGGCCAAATAAGCATTTATGCCATGCTTTGGGTCAGTGCTGCGTGGTGTATTTTATTATTTAAAAATCCCAAAAGAAATCCAAATTCTGATTGTTTATGTATTTTATATAGGAACTGATGCAGGTGCAGTGGTTAACTGTCTTCACATTCTCTCACGCTCTTTGGATGCCAGGTGACTACTTTGTAATCACTTTTAGACTTAGAAATTCAAACTACTGTCACTACTTTTTAACATTATTTCTTGTTATTCTCCCTCAAGAACTGTAATGAAATCAGGCCCCGAGATTGTGAAGGCTGGCCTTCGCCAGTTCTTTGAGAGTGCAGCAGACGACATTGAGAAAATGGTTGAGAATCTAAAACTGGGAAAAGTGTCCAGTCGAAATCAGGTTTGAAAAAGTTGTACACAATTTAAATCTCTCCACTGTGGATCAGTGTTATTGACATAATTATGGCTATAGGTCAAAGGTGTGTCCCAAAACATCAACTACACCACTACAGCCCTGCTCCCTGTGCTCACCACTCTGTTTGACCACATCGCTCAGCACCAGTTTGGAGATGATGTCATCTGTAAGTCACACTTTGTGGTTGTTGAATATATACATTTTTCTTTAAATTTGTTTAATAAGATACATTTATGTTTCTTATTCAAGTGGATGACTTGCAAATATCCTGCTACCGCATTATGTGCAGCATTTATTCTCTGGGCACTGTAAAGACTCCACATGCAGAAAAGTAAGTTGGCACAACCCTAGATTTGCTTTTCAAAAAGTTAGTTAAAAATTGGTCCTTTTATTGACTATTGCCTCTGCTTCTCTTTTTGTACAGGCAGCGTCCAGCCCTTGGAGAGTGTTTGGCGCATTTGGCAGCAGCAATGCCTGTAGCCTTCCTTGAACCAACACTTAATGAATACAACGCATTTTCTGTTTACACTACCAAGACACCAAGAGAAAGATCCAGTACGTTTGATTTTCTTTTTAATAATCTCAGTCAATCAATTTATAGGAACAATAATTCTCACTTTGCTTATCTCCATTTGTCTAGTTCTTGGTCTTCCAAACCAAGTAGAGGAGCTTTGTCCTGACATCCCAGAACTGGAAGTCTTAATGAAGGAAATCCACGATCTTGCTGATTCTGGTGCTCGCTATACGGAGATGCCTCATGTCATTGAGATCACTTTGCCTATGCTATGTAACTATTTGCCTCGCTGGTGGGAGAGAGGGCCAGAGAACTTTCCTGAGCAGGAGGGCCAACTCTGCACTGATGTGACCTCCGAACAACTCAACAAGCTGCTGGGAAGCATCATGAAGATCGTGGTAAACAACCTGGGTATAGATGAGGCCTCTTGGATGAAGAGATTAGCTGGTCAGTGAACAAAAATAAAAGTTAAATGTTTGGTATGTTATCTGAATGTTAACTTCACATCATTTTCCAGTCTTTGCACAGCCCATTGTAAGCAGAGCCAAACCTGAGATGCTGAAATCGCACTTCATCCCCACCATGGAGAAGCTGAAGAAACGCTCGTCCAAAGTGGTGGCTGAGGAAGACCATCTGCGCATGGAGGGCAAGACAGAAGTGGACAGTGAAAATGGAACGATCCGTGATGAGTTTGCTGTACTTTGTCGAGATCTGTACGCTCTCTACCCTTTGCTTATCCGCTATGTGGATAATAACAGGTGACCACACTCTTTATCAGATGTATGATTGGTGTTAGTATACAATTTAGAATATATTAAATGTGTTTATTTTTTTGTTTGAAGAGCGAGGTGGCTGACCTGTCCCGATCCTGATGCAGAGGATTTATTTAGGATGGTTGGAGAGGTCTTCATCTTCTGGTCAAAGTCTCATGTAAGTTATTGCCTTCCCCTTTCTTTGGGTTGTTGTCATTTGTTGAATTGTACATTATACAATTGTATGTTTTGTCAATTTTCTTCATAGAACTTTAAAAGGGAAGAGCAAAACTTTGTGGTGATGAACGAGATCAACAACATGTCTTTCCTGACAGCTGACAGCAAGAGCAAGATGAGCAAGGTGAGCAGAGCCAAAGCTATAAAATGGATTTTAAAAAACACTCGCTCTAAACCACTAACTCATGATCAATGATAACTTACTAAAATGTCCCATTTTGAGCAGATGCCTTATTGTAGTTTTATGAATAAATAAAAAAAAACTAATTTACTTGTATCCCTTTAATTTTAGTTGTTGGTTTAGTCAGTGGTGACTGGGGTGTTGCTAACTATGTTTTTTCCTCATATCCTGTGACGGTTGGATGCGGGGTGACTAGGCCGGAGATGCAGAGGTTAGACTGAGTTTGTGCACGAGAGCTGTGCTGACCGCATGGCACCCTGATCCAGGGAAGCTTTCAAACTCTCCCATGGATTACACTTGACACACAAAAATTTGTCCACACAAAGAAAACATTATTATTGAGATCAGGGCAGCATTTAGGCTCATGAGTATTATTTTTGTTATTGTCAGTGATACTGGCACATTAAGTATGACCTCACTGATCACAAGGTAATATACATACTACAGACATGATTGAAATGATACAAAGGGTATAATGTGTGTATAAAGTGTTTTGACAGTGTCCGTCTTAGTCTGTGTCTTGTGTGTGAGGAGGGCTCTTGAGTGGCTCTGCAGAGTGTAGAAGCCTGTGAGGTTTCATGGCGCTCGGTTTCGCAGTTCAAAGTACTGTATTGTATATTGTATATTATATTTTATATATGTGTAAAGTTTCTGCCACCGGGCACCATCACCCTGTTTGTGTTCGATTAAAACGTTTGTTTTCAAATGGTTTCTTATTTGGATATTTGAATTGATTTGGATAAAGATGATTATGGTCATCTTATGTGTGATATATATCTTTTATGCTTGAATTTTCAGCCCTTTTGGTAAATCTTTTTAGCTGTGGGGAAGACTTGCTGTTTTGACTTCACCTATAAAGTAGTATTATTAGCTTTATGTACCACAGTTTTAGCAACACATCATTATCATCTCACCATCTTAACGTTTACCTTCATATCTAATGATCTCACTAATTTTTATAATGTACTGTATGTAGTAATGGAGATGTCATATCAAATCTATCCTGATTTATTGTTTGCTTTAAACTTCCATTCCTCAACTACCAGTTGAACATTGCTGCTACTAGGTTCTGTTATCTGTTAATTACAGTGCCCCTTTTATATATGAATATATATATGAATATAATACTTTGTAATTAATCATGTGCATGTGTCTTAAGGGACTGAGAAGTGGCACTGCAATAACAAACAACAGCCAGTAATGGGCATCTGAAGTTAAAGGATGAGAGTGAGAGGAGCTCAGAGCATTGGAGCTGACCCTATGGGCCTTTGCTGATGGTCGCTCTACTAACAGTGAAGCTGCATTGTATGTAATCAGAAAATGCAGTACAAAAGTCTCTGTGTTTATAGAAATCTTTTCTCTAGCCTTCATTTGCTGTATACTGTGGCCAATGAACTGTAAAGCATGTGTGCACATGTGGTTTGTCTCCAGTGTCTCTGCTTTCTAGAGTAGAGGAGCCTTTGATGTTATAAAACATGGCTGTACCGCATCTGTCCTGTGATTATTTGTTTGGCACCAACAAAAGTGACTAAACCTCTGTTTTCTGTTTTAGTCTGGAGGCTCAGAGCAGGAGCGCACAAAGAAGAAGAAACGCGGTGACCGCTACTCTGTCCAGACGTCACTAATCGTGGCAGCATTGAAGAAAATGCTGCCCATTGGTCTTAACATGTGCTCTCCTGCAGACCAAGAACTTATCAATCTAGCCAAGATCAGATACTCACTGGTAAATTATTGTGTGCTGTTTTAAAGCTACAAAACTTTATGGTAATAAAACATGTTTATTCTTTTTGCTGTTAATACATTTTTTGGCTTTATAGAAAGACACAGATGAAGAGGTGAGGGAGTTCCTGCACAATAATCTGCATCTGCAGGGCAAGGTATGTATTTACAATTGTTTCAGTATTTTATTTAATTTAAAAATGCATTATTTACAAAATTACTGTTGTCAGGTGGAGGACCCGGCCATGCGTTGGCAAATGTCTCTTTATAAAGAAATGTCTGGCAAAGCTGAGGATGCTGAGGACCCTGAGAAAGTGGTCAAAAGAGTTCAAGAGGTGTCTGCTGTTCTCTACCACATTGAAGTGGTAAGTATTACTTGCAAAATTAAGGTTTTAAAAAATGTAAATATACTTAATCTTACACATTATTTAATAATTCTTCTGTCTTAAGACTGAGCATCCCTTCAAATCCAAGAAAATGGTGTGGCACAAGCTTCTGTCTAAACAGCGCCGCAGAGCTGTAGTGGCCTGTTTCAGGATGACACCTCTTTACAACATCCCTAAGTACAAATCTTCTTTTAACAAATGCAGCATGGTCCTGGCGCATCTCTGAAATGTTGTCTCTTTTTATAGACACAGGGCAACAAACATGTTCTTGGACGCGTACAAGCGCAACTGGTTAGAAACTGAGGGCTACTCTTTTGAGGATAAGATGATTGATGACCTTTCTGTACGAAATCTCTTCTTATTTTGAAACACATTTATTCTTTTATTTTTAAACCCAACAATATTTTCATACATGACATACATGACATGCTATGATTTATACAAAATATTCTGAATTAATGATTAGAAAGCGTTGGAGGAAGAGGAGGAAGAGGAAGAGGAGACTGAATCAAAACCTGATCCCCTTCACCAGCTGATTCTTCATTTCAGCCGCACAGCTCTCACAGAAAAGCTGTAAGGAATTTGGGATTCTTATCTCAGTGCAGTTTAATTGGTACCTTGCTGCAGTAATTCTGCATGAAATAATTATATTTCTTTTATTATGTATATTTCAGAAAGCTTGATGTAGACCATCTCTATATGTCTTATGCTGATATTATGGCAAAGGTAAGTTTCTAGGATCGGTCATTTATTTTGAGTTACATAGGACAGTATCCATGTAAGTTATATTATAAATTATTTTTTAAATTAATTTAGTGACATTAATTTGACTGTAATTTGTGAACTACTGAGTACTGAGTTTTTGCTTTGCTGTTGTGTCCTTCCAGAGCTGTCACATTGGTGAGGAGGACGAAGGGGGAGAAGAGGGGGAGGAGCCTTCCTTTGAGGTGCGGCAGACAGAGATGGTATGGGGGGGCCAGGGGAGGGGAGACACGGGAGCCAGCGAAGAAGCAGCTCCCGCGCATAAGTGACCACACCACACCGTCACACCCGGCACACCCCCCCACAGCCATATTTTCTCTTCCTGTCTTCTCTCTCCTGCTCTCACAACACTTGTTTACTTTCTGCTATGGTGGACTGACCTGTGCATGCATTTGCTGAACCCGACCAACCTCCAACCTTTCGAACGTGCATGACTTGAGTGCAGAGAGATGATGCTGTTAAAGACAACAAAATAAACCCAAGCCAAATCACTGCACAGTGGTTAGAATCACCTTTTCCAACCCTGAAGTCCTATTTTTCCTATTCAGTTTTCCTATTCAATTGTATTGCTGTTAACATTTTCAACATTAAACTAACTAATATTCTATAAACCAAGTATTAATGATTTAGACGACTAAATTGATGTACTTACTCTCACCTACTTGTCCTTCTGAACCAGGTTTGGAAACTGTGAGGTAGCAGCTGTAGATTCATTGCTTTTCCTGGTGGTAGCTTTGCAGTATATAGTGAACTTTGTAATTTAGACTTTACATTAAATTTAAAGTTATTTGTCTTGAATCTTGTGGTAACTGTTGCAATGTTACCATCCAGGAGTTTGGTCAACCAACCATCATTCCTAATTCTCATACCTCCTCGAGTGATGACCTCAATTTTTACACGACTCCTCCTGATCTTTTGGACTTAACCCTGTATTTACCTACTAACTGTGATCTTCCCATCTTCATTTAATCTCTTAACAATACTAACCAAATGATTTTGTTTGTCTTTACTTGACTAAATTAAACAGCATTAACAAGAGTTGCTCTCTGTGCTCAGAAAGGACTACAGTAAAAGCCTGCACAGTCAGCCGTACATCTACTTTGTACTTAAACAGAGCTTTTACCCCTAACTATCACACATGCTGCAACACGATGGCCCGCACATAATGACAATGAGCAAACCTATTTTGTGTCTCATTACCTCATGAACAGTCAGGCTTACGAGGGATGGGGGAGGAGGGATGGAGCAATGGCCCTTGCATGGTACAACGTGGGTGGGTTACATAAACTAATGGGTGGCTGTGTTATACTGGGACAACTTCACGAGTTAGCTTAAGTGCACTCTAAAATGCTATTTAGAAGATCAGCAGTTGGTTGCACATTTGGGCACAGTATTTGCATGTTGTAAATGTGATATAGAAAACTGCTGTTGCCTCTGTGAAGCGTGTATGAAGTGTGTTATGTTTTATGTGAGAAACGTTTGCCGCCAATGAATGTTCGCTGCCTTTGAGAGATGTCAAAAGCTGGAATAACAATCGCCACCACTAATACACATTGTCTTTCAATGGAAGAGAATGTGTGTATGTTCCTGTGGATGTGTGAGTTGTTTTTTTAAACATATTTAGATCAGGTCTAGGCCCATGTTAGAACAAAATCCAGTGATATTCAATGAATGCTGCTTTCAGCCCTACAGCCTAAATGTCATAGTAAATAATGAACCTAATTCAATAGCTTCATAACATCATTCTGAAAGATAGTTTATTGTAGCTATTGTTTTAAAAACAAGCAGTTGGCACATTATGGTTGGGTAACACTTTAAAATAAGTACACCTTAATTAGCCTTAATAAAGCATGAAAAAAAGGTTTATTCAGAAAGTAGGTAGTAGGTAGGATTAGGATATTAATTATGCAGCTACTAAGCCTGAATCATTCTTAATAAACTATTTTCTCATTATAAATTATGTCTTTGACTATGTGTTATTAAGGCATGAATAAGTGTAGTTATTATAACGTGTTACCATGGGTTGTTCACCTAGTGCTATATACGAGAGTGTCTATATATTTTTTCTTCTTTAAATAATATTATATATATTATTATATCCACTAAGTTCTAAATTCTTACTACAGAAAGCAGCTGGTGTGCCTGTGTGTGAGTGCGTGCGGGGGGCAGTGCAGCTCTGTTTGGCAGTGTTACAGCTCAGTCCTTTCTGCTGCACTAATCCACAGGAAAAGGAGATGGAGAAACAGAGGCTTCTGTACCAACAGTCTCGGCTCCACAATCGTGGGGCTGCTGAGATGGTGCTGCAGATGATCAGCGCCTGCAAAGGTACAAAGCAGAAAGAGTTAACAGTAAATACCCCACATTTGTGTTAGATGTGTCATTCTGCGTATTTTCGTTGTTTAAGGTGAGCCAGGAGCCATGGTTTCTTCTACACTCAAACTGGGAATCTCCATCCTCAATGGAGGCAACAGTGATGTGCAGCAGGTACATAAAAAATGGCCACAATGTGCAGTAATTTTGCTTGCTTGTATAATAATCTTATGCAACAAATATAACTTTGTGTTCAGAGAATGCTGGACTATCTGAAGGATAAAAAGGATGTGGGATTCTTCTTGAGCGTTCAAGCTTTAATGCAGACTTGCAGGTAAATTGTTGATTTGGCTCTTAAACATTTTTCTAACTCATTATAAATTCAAATTCATTAATTGACTAAATCATGGCTGATGTTGACAGCGTTTTGGACTTGAATGCATTTGAGAGGCAGAACAAAGCTGAAGGTCTGGGGATGGTTTCCGAGGAAGGCACAAGTGAGTACAGTTCACAGTATAGTTACCTACAACAGTTTATGTCCAGGACTTAAAATATTATGTGCTTTGTTTTGTTGAGTCCCCTGGCATTGTACCATTTGCTATGTGCTTGGGCATTTGTGTGCCAGAATGAGTTTGAATATGAATTCCTGTCTTCAGGTAGTATAAGTGAGTGTGGGAGCTCTGCCGCAGCATTTTGTGCTATAATAAATGTAATGTTTGTCACTGCATTTGTATGACACATGTTATCATCAACTGACTACCATTTGATGTTGTCGATTTACCAAGTGTTTCTTGTTTTTTCTCTCCCAAACACAATCACTGTCTTTCCCCTCTCCCCATGTCCCCATGTGCTCCCCTCTCGTCAGATAAGAAGCTAGAACGTGGTAAATGAAACTTTGCTCTGGTTCTCTTTCTGTCCTCTTTCCTTCCTCTGTCCTCTGTCTTTTCTTGCTCTCAGTCACCTGACTAGTTTTTCCTGGCTGTGAACTAAATACTTTGTTCTATCACAGATCTACTGAAGCTCAACTTGGACAAGTCCACATATTCATAGCCCCCCACTTAGGAAGTATAATTGTCTAGAATGTATACCAGGGGTTCTTAACTTTTTCAACCCCGGAGCGCAACTTTTTCAGTACAAAGAAGCCTGAGGACAATGCACATGTAAATGAATTGTGTTGTACTATTTATGCAGCCCTTAAGGAGGTGCTCATAGCACTATGGTTAAGAATCACTAATGACAAGTATACAATCTGCATATTGCATCCAAAAAAGGTATATGATTAAATAGGATATGGATCTCTGTTGCTAGCATTTTATAGAAATCAGCCCCATGCTCCGTAACAGGTCAGTGAATTTATCCATAGCATATAAAACTAGATACTAGATATTAAAATATTTTAAGATGGGTCAAAAAGGGTCAAAGTCAGCTTCTAAGTATAATAAAAGCCTGACCATAGAACAGCATCTAGGTTTGTGTATCCAGTGCAATTGTTGGTTCATGTTGGCTCAGTTGTATGTTAACCCACTCCATTGTCCGTCTATGTTGATCCATCCATCATCACCATTTGTTTTGTTACAGAACACTTGAGCATGTTCATAACCCAATGCTTGTTTTACATGGCATGATTACAGAATTACAGTATTAAAATCAAATTAATTATAATGACGGAACATTGCACCCCCTTACGTACTCTGTAGCTAAACCTATTCATGACACTCCTAACAGTCACTCAAACTCTCTGCACTGGTGTATTAATTTCAGTTGTTTACTGTTAAAGAATTTGAGTTCAGTAGATCTGTTTTGGCATGGCATTGTGACTTCAAATCATTCCTTTTATACCTGTTTTACTTTTCTTAAATTTAAACATGTGTTGTCTGTTCATTCTTTATATATGTGCGTGTGTCTTTTTTTGTGTTGTCCTCTTGTTCATTTGTTTGTTTGTCATTTTCATTACAGTCTCGGAGGCAATATTGTTTTTTTTCTGTGTTTTATGTCATAAAGCTGCTTTTTGAACAGTCAACTTAAGAGGCTGCCTCAAGCTCCTTTTGCTGAAATAATTATTTTAATGAATCTAACAAAGTCAGCAGTGGTTTTATTGCATACTGTTCATGCAGAAATGTGTTTTTGTTAATTAATTTGCCTTAAAATTGAACTGCAAAACTGGTAAGTTGATGGAAAGTACACTAATATGTGTATGTATGAAAACACTTCAATAACGTTGCTTCTTTCCTAACCTGATGCATCTTCCCTATCTATCAGAATAACTTGCATTTTCTTCTGCATCCAGATGAAAAAGTCATGGCAGATGATGAGTTTACCTGTGACCTCTTCCGCTTCCTTCAACTCCTTTGTGAAGGTCATAACAACGGTAAGTCTAGATTCCACACTGAACACTGACATGCTACAGTACATCTTTTTACTGTTCATTTCAATTTGTATTTAACATTTTCACTCTATTCATGTTGTTTCTAAAGGTTTAAGTTTTCTTTTTCAGATTTCCAGAACTATTTAAGAACACAAACGGGTAGCACCACTACCATCAATGTCATCATCTGTACTGTGGACTACCTGCTTCGCCTTCAGGTCTGTTTTTCAACAAATGTTATTTCGGAAAGAGGCTGTTATATAGATTCAAGAGATTGGAAATGTAGTCCAACAAGATATAACTGTGTGTTCTTGTCTCCTTTAGGAGTCAATCAGTGATTTCTACTGGTATTACTCAGGAAAAGACATCATTGATGAGCCAGGAAAAAGGAACTTCTCCAAAGCTATGACTGTGGCCAAACAAGTCTTCAACAGTTTAACTGAGTACATTCAGGTATGGCTGCTGTCACTTTATACCGATATTTTTGCCTTACCCTTTTTAAAGATAAAAATATATAATTGTATTTTTTATGTTAGGGTCCTTGCACCGGCAATCAGCAATCTTTGGCTCACAGCAGACTGTGGGACGCTGTTGTTGGCTTCCTTCATGTATTTGCTCATATGATGATGAAACTAGCACAGGTGAGAATTTTTATTGCTAAACATCCCTCTGTAATCATTTATGAAGTACATGACTGTAATACTCTCATGTTAATACTAATTAAATAAAGATAGATTAAACAATGTTCTAGAAAAACTATTTTGTTTTGGGTTTTTTGCATTACAGGACTCTAGTCAAATTGGGCTGTTGAAAGAACTGTTGGATCTGCAGAAAGACATGGTGGTGATGCTTCTGTCACTTCTGGAGGGTAAAACATCAATTCTGATATATAGAAATAACATTATCCATGGCTCTACACCTTTCACGTGTTGCTTTTTTTCAGGTAATGTGGTGAACGGCACCATTGCCAGGCAGATGGTGGACATGCTGGTGGAGTCCTCCAGTAATGTCGAGATGATCCTGAAGTTCTTTGACATGTTCCTGAAACTCAAAGACATTGTGGCGTCTGATGCATTCAGGGACTATGTAACAGACCCTCGTGGCCTCATCTCCAAAAAGGACTTCTCCAAAGCCATGGACAGCCAGAAACAGTACTCTCCATCTGAGATTCAGTTCCTGCTCTCCTGCTCAGAGGCAGACGAGAATGAGATGATCAACTTTGAGGAGTTTGCTGACCGCTTCCAGGAGCCCGCCAAAGACATTGGTTTCAATATTGCAGTTCTTCTTACAAACTTGTCCGAGCATGTCCCCCACGACACTCGTCTGCAGAACTTCCTGGAGCAGGCAGAGAGTGTGCTTAACTACTTCCGTCCTTTCCTTGGCCGCATTGAGATCATGGGAGCCAGCAGAAGGATTGAGCGTATTTATTTTGAGATCAGCGAGGCCAACCGCAACCAATGGGAAATGCCTCAGGTCCGGGAGTCCAAACGGCAGTTCATTTTTGATGTGGTCAATGAGGGAGGAGAGAGTGAAAAGATGGAGATGTTTGTCAACTTCTGTGAGGACACAATTTTTGAGATGAACATTGCTGCATCTATTTCTGAGCCCGAGGGTGAGGAGGTTGAGGAGGAGGATGATGAAGAGGAGGAGGAAGGTGGTGGGGGTGAAGGGGGCGAGTCTGCAGAAGGAGAGGAGGGTAATGGAGAGGCAGAGGTCGCTGAGTCCACTTCTGCTTTCGCTGAGTTTTTAAAGAGTGTTGTCAACTTCTTCAATATGTTCACCTTCCGCAACCTCCGCCGCAAATACCGCAAACTGAGGAAAATGACCGTGAAGGAGATGGTGATTGGACTGTTCACGTTTTTCTACACAATCCTCATGGGAATTCTGATGTTTGTCTACAGCGTTTGCAAAGGCTTCTTCACACTCATATGGAAGGTGCTCTTTGGTGGAGGCTTGGTTGAGGGCGCTAAGAAAATGACAGTGACTGAGATCCTCGCGAGTATGCCTGATCCCACCCAGGATGAGGTGCACGGAGATCTGCCCCCTGAACCAGGAGCTCGAGAAGTACAGGACATAGAGGGAGCAGCAGATGGATTAGATGCAGTAGGAGAAGGGGAGGAAGAGGAGGATGGAGAAGAGAGGGAGGGCGGGCGACTGCCGGGCTTTAACACCCCCGGAGGGCTGGGCGACTTTGGAGAAACCACACAAGAGGAACCACCTACTCCAGAGGGAACACCGCTGCTCAAGAGAAAACTGGTGAGATATATAGCCACAGTCAGTAGTAGTAGTATTTTTTTTTTTTTTTATAATAATTGTATTGTAAGTATTTATAGATTTTATTTTATGTTAACACAACAGAACCAAACAAAAACAACAAAAACTGTGAGCCACATTCTTTCTACAAAACGTCAGATAGAACCTTCTAATTCTAAGGGAACTATTTACCCTCCCCAACATTTTCTCACATGCAGCATTCTCCATCATTCTCTCTGTTCATATTTTCAGTGTAGGATTATTCTACTATATCCAAAATGTTATATATGATCATATTTAATCTCTAAATGTCACTCCTAACCTACTTTGAAATAGCTGGCTGCTACCACGGGAGGCCAGGGAGACGAAGAAAAGACTGAGGTAGGAGAAGAGGAGGCTCCACAGGAGGCGGAAAAAGCTGAGTAAGTTGCTTTAAAAGTTTAAAACGCGCGTGTGTGTGTGTGTGTGTGTGTGTATATGTGTTTTTATATATATATATATACACATATATATACATATATATACACACACACACACATATACACATAGTGCAATTTCTACCACAAATGCAGTTGGTTATTTGCAGGAATGTATAAGACAGCAATATTCCCTTAATTTTTAGCACTGAAAATGGAGAGAAAGTGGAGAAAAAGGAGCCAGAGCCAGAGCCTGAAGTTAAGGAGGAAGAGCCAGAGGAGGAGGAGAAGCCCGAGGTCCAGACCAAGTCCAAGAAAGACAAGAAGGCTATCGAGGAGGGCTTTGAGCTGTGGAATGAACTGGAAGTCCAGAGGATCAAATTCATGGTAACATTCATCATTTCAGCATATTTTTTAAATGGATTCAACAGATAAGTAGCCATAATAATGTGATGCTCTTTTCCCCCCATAGAACTACCTGTCTCGCAACTTCTACAATCTTCGGTTCCTGGCACTGTTTATTGCTTTTGCCCTCAACTTCATTCTGCTTTTCTACAAGGTGACGTTACATGACTCTTACACACCTTACTTACTTATGTTATATGCAGTAAATAGATTACACTTTATCATTCACCATACACACTTATAATTTTAGATTCTTCTTGTTTTTGTTGCTATCACAGGTGTCTGACACTCCCCCTGGTGAGGAAGATTTCGAAGGCTCTGGTCTTTTCGAGGGTTCAGGTCTCTTTGAAGGTTCAGGTGCAGAGGAGGAGGGCTCTGGGCTGGAGGATGGTGGTGAGGATGATGATGAGGAAGGCCCCTTGTACTACTTCTTGGAGGAGAGTACAGGCTACATGGAGCCAGCTCTAGCATTCCTTGGATTGGTCCACACTATCATCTCCTTCCTTTGCATCATTGGATACAACTGTCTCAAGGTGTGTTTGACAGTTTTTATGACAACTGTAGTGATTGTAGTTAGATTTAACAGTGCACATTTTAAGCACCCAGGAGCAGTAGTTCTTGAATAGAAATTAGTAATAGCTAACATGTTATAGGTAGTAGTTTACCTGATTGAATGAAAAATGAATACAATGTAGCACTTTGAGAGCCTTCTCAAATTTGTAAGTCATAATACAAATTTAAGTCATAGTAGATGTACAAAGCACATGTTCTCCTGCTTCTTCAGGTACCGCTGGTTATCTTCAAGAGAGAGAAAGAACTGGCCAGAAAACTGGAGTTTGATGGTCTCTATGTGACTGAGCAGCCGGAGGACGATGACATCAAAGGCCAATGGGACAGACTTGTGCTGAACACCCCGTACGTACCACTGTTATGAGAGTATTATCAGTGTTATGCAAACCTGAAACACATTCATTAGATACAGTGCACTTTGCTTCTGTAATAATTTGACAAGTAATACATGCTGTAAAAGTACCACCACTATTAAAGGTGCACTATGCAACTTCTTTGGTAAGGAGTCAGCCACCTTCATCTGACCCGGAATGTTCTACTCTATAGCATTAAACTGATCTATCCTGCATCTGTTCAATTACTGGTGCTTTTATTGAAAAGAAAATACCTTGAAAAACAATTTCCTTTACTGTGTGGGGGTTTTCCTCTCCACAGATCTGACCTTTTACTTCACTTACGGTGTTACATGAATGGCTCCATGAAGATAGATACATTTAATGCCGTACTGTGGAATGTTTTAGGCAAAGCAGTTTCCATAAAAAAACAGACAGATGACGGACCCTCCATCTCAAAAGTTACATGCTGCATCTTTAATATTACTACATTTTGGCCAATTAATTTCTTTTCAACATTTAGCATTTTCTCTCTTAATATAATAAAAGACATCTGTGTGTCTGAATACAGGACATTCCCCAACAACTACTGGGACAAGTTTGTGAAGAGAAAGGTTAGGGGCTCAATTTTGTAGCATCATAAATTGTTGCAGATCATGTAGTAAATGTATGTTATTAATGTCATATGTATTTGTTGCCAGGTTCTGGACAAATATGGTGACATCTATGGCAGGGAAAGGATTGCTGAACTGCTTGGAATGGACTTGGCCTCTCTAGATGTCAGCGCTATGACTCATGAGAAGAAACCTGAACCAGACACTTCTATGTTCAGCTGGTGTGAAATGCTTTTGAAATAGAGTGAATATTGTAGGTGAACTTGAAAAGTGTAGAAATATTATAGCATTTCCCCCTTTTATTTGTAGGATCACATCTATTGACATCAAGTATCAGATTTGGAAGTTTGGAGTTGTGTTCACTGACAATGTGAGAAAAAGGAATAAATAACGAGAAACTTGTGGTGCTCATTATACACAATGTCTTAATGATTATAATACATGTTTTTGTGATTTTGTGATTTTAGACTTTCCTCTACCTGGTCTGGTACATGTTGATGTCTCTGCTTGGACACTACAACAATTTCTTCTTTGCTTGTCATCTGCTTGATATCGCAATGGGAGTCAAAACCCTGCGCACCATCCTGTCCTCTGTTACTCACAATGGCAAACAGGTCTGAATATTCATATGATATATACTGGGGTTTACTTACTCACTAGACACTATTGTTAAAATTATGTTTTTCCTCTGCACAGCTGGTGATGACAGTGGGCTTGCTGGCTGTAGTAGTTTACCTCTACACTGTTGTTGCCTTCAACTTCTTCAGAAAGTTCTACAACAAGAGTGAAGATGAGGATGAGCCGGACATGAAGTGTGACGACATGATGACTGTGAGCAGAGCACATATTATGTGACATAAAACACTCTTAGTGTAGTGTGTATAATGCATGAGTTTTGTTGCAGTGTTACCTGTTTCACATGTACGTGGGGGTGCGTGCTGGTGGTGGTATTGGAGATGAGATCGAGGACCCCGCTGGCGATGAATATGAGTTGTACCGTGTGGTCTTTGACATCACCTTCTTCTTCTTTGTCATTGTCATCCTGCTGGCCATCATTCAGGGTATGGGATATATACATTGTACTGTTAAAAAGCATATCAGGTGATGCTAATATCAACTTATGGCCTTCTTTACATGTTAGGTTTGATTATTGATGCTTTTGGTGAGCTGAGAGACCAGCAAGAGCAAGTCCGAGAGGACATGGAGGTATGATAATAAAAGTCTCACTTCATTCAACATTCAGTTGTCTTTATGTAATGTCTGTTGCATAGCATTTGTATCTATTGAGACACTAAGAGACATCTGATATAAACTTCATATTTACTTTTTTTTCCAGACTAAATGCTTCATCTGTGGGATAGGAAGCGATTACTTTGACACAACACCGCATGGCTTCGAGACACATACACTGGAAGAGCATAATTTAGCCAATTATATGTAAGATTGACCCCATTTTATATAATTTGATTGGTGTCTGTTTCAGTTTAAAAGTCTTTTTTTTTCCTTCAGGTTCTTCCTGATGTATCTAATCAATAAAGATGAAACAGAGCATACAGGACAGGTCAGTATATATTTATAGAAACAATCCACATATAGTTTTATTTTTCTAAAACAATTTTTCACCAAATTAGGAGTCCTATGTGTGGAAGATGTACCAGGAGCGATGCTGGGACTTCTTCCCAGCTGGAGACTGTTTCAGAAAGCAGTATGAGGATCAGCTCAGTTAAACTCAAATCCTGAGAGGAGATCTGGAGGGGCAGAGGATCAGACATGTACAAGTCCACTGTGTGTCCCACTTTAGTTGTGCATGTTTGAAGCTATGCACACGTTGACTGCACTTTTGTACCGGTTAACAGGATATTGACTGAGCAGATCTGAGTAACAACAAAACAATCACCAAAGCCAAGAACACAGTCTGGTTTTGTGTGATACTCAACATAGGCTGCCTTGCATATCAGATGTTTTGTACACTGGGCTCTTTGCTGCTGTGAACGTCCTAGTGCCTATAGCAATGTCACTGCTTTAGCTTTGAACACTTTGGATCTAGCTTTTGTTTGAAATATTATTTATTTATTTTGTTTTGATGTGGCTGCAGCCATCAGATATTTATGTACAATTACTGAGCAAGTGTCAAGAGTGGAAATATATCACAATGAATGCAGCCATAACGTAGCATTTGTTCGACACTTTAAATTGTGTTAAAGTGATCCTTCATGGAA
>KN471881.1:126940-166368 GCA_000787095.1 Periophthalmodon schlosseri
AACCTATTCAGAGAAACATTTACCAGCATGACCCCAATATACCAGTTTGAACCCACTCTGAAGTCTTACAATGCATCTCACTGGATGTATGTGGTCCGCCCGCCAGCATCGTAAATATTTATAATGTGCCAACATGAGGGTCGGGAAAGAAACCACTTTTATTTATTTATAGTTTTGATGCAGATTGAGCTGGTCTGTTTTGACACTTGCACATGAACACTTATGTTTCTTTCAGCGCATCCTGATAATCACTGAATGTATTTCATAAACACTACGCCAAAGTGTTAATAGAAATGACAAGAGAGATGCCTTTTGAAGAAGAGACATATTTTACATACATCATATAGATATATTTTTTTTTTTTTGAAGAGTTTAAACTATACTAAACAACATGTTCATTATGTTTATGGACATTATAAGGAGACGTTTCTGACTTAACAATAGTTAGAAGCAAAAGACTTGTTTTGCTAGTTAGATTTTTATGATAGATATTTTTAGGAAGCCTGTGTTCTCTGTATTAAGAAAACTGTGTGATGTGTGGATCTCAGGCAGTTTTGTTGCCTCCTTCACAGCACACTCATTTGTCCCTTGTATTTTCTCAGTTGTATTTTAGGGCCATTTTTGCAAAAGCGGAGCATTAAGTTCACTGATATCTGAAATGTGTGTTGTTGTAGTTCACACATTGTACTGAACTGAGTGGAAATGATGACTTTCACCTCATGGAGTGCCCTCTGACTGAAACTTGTGCTTCAAAACACAATAAAATTATTATTTTAAGGATTTTAACTGTTGCCATCATTTTTGAATCAAAAAAATGTTAAGAACAAATAACAGTTATAAAGACAGGTATGAATTGCTAAAATTAAAATGCAAACGACTTGGATTAAACATGTGTGTAATGTGTAATGAAAGCTGATTTATTTAACTAGTAGGTGACAAATACTCCATGAAGACCCCTGCATCACTGGTGAAATATAATATATCATATGTCAGATACAACCTGTTCTTCTAGTGTTTTTACAACTGGTGTAGGTAAACAAATAGTTTGCTTTGTAAAAGGTCAACAAAGACACATTGTAGAAAATGTATTTTTGTGTTGAAATGTATGGAATCCTACTTCTAGCATGTGGAGGGCCCTTTGGGAATTATAGAAAAACTTCCCAGGCATTTTATTTATCTTCAGAATCAAGTATTAATATGGAACACTGTGTGTACTCTTTGTTCTGTTTGCATTACAGGGCAGTTTAGATAAGGTTCACATGTCCTTGTGTTTGCCATAGGAAGGACTGGATATTTTAAGACTTGCGCAATTGTGCACAATTTTCCACATTCGTCTTAATGGAAGTTGGATATCTTTGCTTTTTTTGCCTATTGATCCTATTGATACCTTTCTACATGCGCTTAGTGCAATAATAATAATAGTTTTAAACAGTTGATGCTGCATAGTTTAAATAAGTACACCTAAAGAGCAGCACCACTCCTTTCCTGGGTCAGAGGTTAATTTGCATCTTGCACCTCCAGAACAAACAATGAACAAGTCAGGGCTTGGTTTTCTGCTGTGCCCCTCCCCTACACCTGTATAAAACTAAGCAGGACCTTCCTGAAAATCCCCCATTACCTGTGGTCTGTTCTGTGCTTCGACTCCCACCATGACTTTTGTCGCACCTCCTGGCTACCAGCCTGTCTACAACCCTGTAAGTACCCGCACATCTTAAATCAATGTAAATGTATAAATACATAAATAAATGGGCAATGTTGATCTAATGGCTTTTAATAATATGCATACATTGGTCTCAAAATTGTACAACAACTTTTTTTTGCCATAGTTCATTCTAAATTACAACAATGTCAATGTCTGTAAATATCTGTTTATTTCTATGACAGCCTGGAGAAGCATCAATCCAGAAACATACCCAGAAGATTTGATATGTTTTTCACTCAGTCATGTTTTAAATGTGTTGTTTGAATATTTGCTTTTGAGCCATACACATTTTTTTATACCATGTACATTCCAGAAGAGTTTAAGATAGTGAAGAAAATGTCTCCTTGTTCAGTTTTCAACCAGTTTCTCACGCATATTTGACATTCAGAGAAGTCTTCTGTCTAATTATTATGTCACATTCAAACTAGAGCATTCCCTATCTGGGGCCAATCTACGGAGGCCTGAGGGAGGGCTCATCCATCTACATCCAGGGCTCTGTACCTGAAGACATCACCAGGTAAAGCTTCTCATGGTCTGTAGGGAGAGGGCTGGGACAGAGGGGACCAAATTAAGACCGTTTGATTTTAAACAGCAATCTATGTGGTATACCTACACATGTACTTACATAATTCAAAGGACTTAACTAATAACTCTAGTAACACTTACTTTAAACAACTAGGGTGTGTCAGTTTTCAGTGTAGGTACTGCCTACTTGAATGACTGGCAAAAAGCATTTACATTTGTCCACAGATTTGTTGACAGATTTCAATTTTCTTTTGCTATATAACCTACCTGGACAACTGAGGGATTAAGAAAGACATGTACTTACATAATTACATACAGATGTTGTGTCCTCTTTCTGACATTATGTAACATTGGGTCTGGGAGGTGGTGCAGTTGTCTCTTATGACTTGTTCTTTCATAGGCTACAAAGCAAACCAAACATGGTATGCCGTCTCCTGCCTTTCCCCCACCTGTTTGCGTAAGTGCCATTAATCACAAGTTTATCATTGGCAGGTTTTATATGAACCTACTGTGTGGCCAGTCTGATAACAGTGACATCGCCCTCCATTTTAACCCTCGCTTTGATGGCTGGGACAAGGTGGTCTTCAACACCCGTCAGAATGACAGCTGGGAGTCAGAAGACAAAATCAGGAGTATGCCTTTCCGTAAAGGAGAGAGATTTGAGATGGTCATCCTGATCACATCACAGGGCTACCAAGTAAATGTTACACCGTTTACACAAGTTACTTGTATTGTGTAAATCTTTACGTGTGTCATTGTGAAATCACTTTGTGACAGATCAGAGTCAATGGTAATGACTTTCACATGTTCCCACACCGGATCCCCGTGGAGAGAGTTGGAGGGTTACAGATTGCAGGAGATGTGGCTATTCAGACCATCAACATCATCGGGGTGAGAATGGAGCCTTGTGGGTCAAAGGTCTTTGAATCTGGACCTTTGAAAACTCTGTTTGGACTGTTTTTATTTATTTGACTTTTAACTTTGTGCTCATTCAATGTGAGGTAGATAATGTTTTCTTTTTTCACTAATAATTTACTACATAGTTATATAATTCACTACATAGTAGGTCATTCTTCATTTAGGGAGGCATGGGTGGAGGCATGGGCGGAGGTTACCCTGGCATGGGTGGAGGATACCCTGCAGGCAATATGGGTGTACGTTGTCAGTAATATTCTCACAATATCGATTATGCAATTATGATGCAGATTATCCAATTTACTGTGTATATTCCACATTTAGGGGGGATACCCAGGAGGCAACATGGGGGTATGTGATTGTTCTGGCAATTAAAAATGTTAATTATTTTTATGCTATTGCACATTATCAAACATAATAAACTGCTATCTTTTGCATATAGGGAGGATACCCAGGAAGCAACATGGGGGTATGTATTTTCATTTATGGCAAGTTGCCCTTTCTTGATTAAAAATGGTATGATATGTGCTTATACAGGGAGGATACCCTGGTGGCAACATGGGGGTATGTAGTAATGTGTGACACAAACAACAAAAAAATAAGTGCAGATTTTTATTTAAGCTCTTTTACAGGGTGGATATCCTGGAGGAAATATGGGGGTAGGTTGTTATATTTTCCCTTCTAAAATACTGTATAAAAGCAAAACTATATGATCTATATGAACTAGTATAAAACATGTGGATAAGTTGCATGTTTTAAAATTTCAGTTTACACACATTTCAGATATCAGTGAACCTGGGTAGTGATATGTGGGTATGTTAATAGAAACTCAATGAAACCTGAAATTGCAATAAACTTTGCTTCCAGGGTGAATACCCAGGATCAACCCTTCCGGTAAGAATACATACAGCATTGTTCAGACTTACTATTTACTATTAACCTTTAATGCGGACCTTTGATTACAGGGTATGGGTGGTCAGCCTGTATACAACCCAGTGAGTATTCTGTAAAGATAAAGTACTGTACCAGAACACAACTCTTCCCTCTAGTGGAAGCAATTGGAATAGCTATAGGCCTAGATGTTTGAGTAGTGCAATTATAATGAAGAAGGCAATCTGTATTTAATAGCAGCATATTCATTTAAGTAAGCTTATCTCTCATTATTCCTGCCTCTTTCAGCCTGTGCCATATCAAGGCATGATTGCTGGAGGACTGTTTCCCAAAAGAACCATCATCATCAGAGGCATGCTGCCCTATGGAGCCGCCAGGTATGTGACTAACATGGAGTAACTGTGTGTGTGTGTGTCTTTGTGTACACATGTGTACTTTAGAGGAGACCTTTGAAGTAAGTTTGCTGTTTTGAATTAATATACACTGCATGTGTTTCAGGATGGCTATAAACTTTGTGGTGAGCAGAACAGGGGAAATTGCCTTCCACCTGAACCCAAGGCTTAATGAAGGGCTTGTGATTAGAAACAGTAAGATCGGAGGGGGCTGGGGCAATGAGGAACGAGAACTCAACTTCAACCCCTTTGCAGAGGGACAGTACTTTGATGTGAGAACTGATAGAAATTCACTATTTTGTCTATGAGGGCTCCAGCTTTATATTTAACTGTGTGTTTTATCAGATGTCGATTCGCTGTGGAAATCAGAGATTTAAGGTGTTTGTGAACGGACAGCACCTGTTTGACTTTTTCCACCGCATGCAGTCATTCAATGAGATCGACCAGCTGGGGATAGAGGGCGATGTACAGATTTCCTACATCCACTTCTGAACTACAACTAATGTACACAGAAATGAAGAACTATGCATTACACAACTAATAAAGATACCTCGACTATGCTCTTTCATGCCTTGTGGTTTATATGTTTGATTAAAGGAACATTATAGAACTTTAGTATTGAAGGGTCCACTGCTCACTTGTCTCCAGGGAGATACTAAACTTGAATATCTGCCGAACACAAGCAGGTGACACCACTAAGACTAGTTATAGGTCAGAGATGTGAAAAGGTGGCCCCATTAACAGTAAGAACACATGTTTTCAAGGTATTTTTTTATCAATAAAAACATCTGTCATTGAATAAATGTAAAGTGGATAACGTCAAATCCATACTGTGGAGCATGCCAGACAAAGCAATGACATCTCCATGGAGACAAGCAGAAATCCCACAAAATCCCCCACCAGAAAAAAGATGCAGAGTTAATCTTTAACTAAATGAGAGGAGAAAAGAGGTTATACAGAAACAAATTTATTTCATATACAAAATACTGCAGGTATAAAAATGCATAAAAATAATGAATGGCAATATAGATGTAACTATGTACAATCATCTCCCAATCAACACAAAAGGAGAACCACAAATATGAAAAATACTGGCTCTCAGAAGGCACTTGGAAAGTTTGGAAGTTGATGCAAATTTTTACAATAAAAAATAGGTCAAAACTATCAGTTAGCTAAATAGATGAGTAACCATTAAAAGTGTCAAAGCTCAGTGCCTTATAATCTAAGATACAGTACCTTTACTGTAGATTTCATGAAATGTACATGTAGGCTACATGTATATCTTACATTATAAACATATGCACAGAGGAAACCAATAGTTGTCAAAGTGGCAGCAAAATAGAATGTAACTTGTTAGTTTGATCAAGTCCTATATGCACTAATGCTGGTAATAATAGTAAATTTTATAAGGACTGGACAAAATTTGAACATGTGATTATTATTTTCCTGAGTTCCCTGGTTTGGTATCACAACCTTAATCTATCTTTCTTAAGTAGACCATCTTTCAAAACCAAACACTATACTTGTGAATAGGAGTGTAACAAGTCGACAATTCAACATTACAGTACCATTGGCGTACCAAACTAAACACACAGAGCCTTATCAGAAGAGGTTTTCTCTTTACATGTGTGGTCTATAAATCTCATGGGCAATAAAAACAAAAATACATTTTAAATTAAGTGCCTCATTGTTGGAAAGCTGCTCAGGTCTGTGCGAAGAAGCTAAACAGTCCTAAACATGAGAGAAACAGAATGACTTATGTTCTCACTCATTACTCAGACCTTTGTATGGAAAAAGATGGTATTTTGCAACACCTGAATATTTGTCAACAAAATGATAAAATTCATGTATAGAAAAAGTAAACATTTACAAATAAGACTTTCAAACATTAGTGCAAAATCATATCAGCAAAACATACAAAGTGTATAATAATAACACTGTGCTTTTGTCAAATGTAAAGGCATCAACACATCTGGATCTGCTGTGTCCGAACCTTTGAGTATTATTCAGTATCTTATGTGTCCTGTTGGACTAGTACCTGTATTTTAATTTCAACATTTTTCCTTGCAAGAAACATAACATGAAGTATTATTAATTTGGTCGGACAACTTAGAAACTGACAGTCCTTGTGGTAATTAAAAACTTGTTGCAAAAACAAACAACTGGAAGGAAAAGCTTGTTCAGATATTGCCCTTATCCCAAGTGTCAATACATTATGGCAGTGTGCAGCTGATTCACAGATGTTTAGTTTCATTCAAGGACAGATGTGAAATGAGTAGCTACATGAGCTGAAATGGTACTGATTGTCCAGCAGTGTGTCCTCTTGAATGCATGCAGTGAATGTCAAAGGAACGTACTGAGGTGTCCAAAATACACCAGTCATATTTGATCAATCAGATTTATTATGGCAATTGGAGCAACATCTCCAATACCGCAGCTTTTCTCTTGCATTGTCTATGCAGTGGCCTGTGTGTATCAAAAGTGGTCCAAGCAAAGTGTTTGCCCAATTAAACAGATGAACTACTGTTGTTGATACACATGTGTCATAAAGTTATTCTTGATCTGTTTTACATCTCTTCTGTGGAATGTCTTCGGCTGTGTGGGCAAGAGTACATTTGCGCAAAAGCATTTCATGGGGCACGTTGTGTGTTTTACAGTCAGTAAAGTCAGTCTCAATATGGGCACATTGGAAGTAATTGTTCATTGTCATAGGCCATCACTACCAGGGTACTCTCCTATCTCTGTCCTCTAGCAGCTCCACAGTGGGGGTGGGGGCTGGGGTCAGGTTGGGCGTGGAGTGGCAGGACGGCTGTAGGGGCAGAGTGGCAGTCGATGATGAAATGGGCATGTCCAGACTTTCCATAGAGTCACATAAGGCCCGGTTGGTCTCATGCTGTGGACAGAGGACGTAACGATTCGGGTGGTGCACCTCCACAGTGGTGACAGAGTCCAGACCTTTCAGACACAGAGGGGAGGGGCCCACATTAGGGTCTCGACCGCCCACAGCTCCCAGCTCCATGGACGACTCCTCCATGTTGACGTACAAGATCTCATCAGGGTCCTGGGGGTCTGGTAGATCCTCCAGAGCCTTCTCCAGCTCACAGCGCAGGGTCTCGAAGGAGGGGCGGTCTTTAGGACTCAGAAGCCAGCATGAGAACATCAGTGTATAGCTGGAGATGGAAAAGATGTATTTTACTTATTTAGAATTACAATTAGCAAACCAAAGTCCATTAGACGCAATTAAAAGAGTTTGTACAGTAGCTACACAAGTGTTAATCAGATCCATACACTGACTTAAACACTTAGAGAATCACTTTTATCATTTCTAGCAAAGGATGTAACTGCATGCTTAAAAATAAAGCATTTATTAGTCCACGTTTAGGCCACTGGCGCACTTCTAATCTGATGAACTATCTGCAGAGCAGTCACTCACATGCTGTCCAGACAGTCAGGAGGCTGTTTGAGGCGGTTGCCCTGTCTCAAGTAATCATAGATCTCACTGTTCTCTACTCCAGGGTACGGCGTCTGCCCCCTAGTGGCAATCTCCCACATCGTCACTCCAAATGACCACTACAGAAAGAATATAATGTTTTGTAAACACAGTGCAGTAAAAAGTAAAAATAATATTTAATTAGTGACATTAATTTAAAATTTTCAAAGAAAACTTACAACATCGCTCTTAGTGGTGTATACACGATCAGCCAAGCTTTCAATTGCAATCCATTTAACTGGCATCTTTGAGATCCTCCCTTGTCTGTAGTAATCCCCATTGTAGATCTTTTTAGAGAGACCAAAGTCTGCCACACAAACGTTCATGTTCTCATTCAACCTAAAACAGAGAATTATTTGTTTATTTTACATATCCGAATTATAATTTTACAAAATATTAATATTCCACTTTTCTTTCTTGAAATTCAATTAATGCATGTTTTCACTGCCATAACATTTTGTCTATCCACTGATGATCAGTGCATCCTTGCACAAGAATAGGTCTAACTTTAAATATATTCACACATATCATCACATTGCATGAGAAATAAACAGAGCAGGAACTCTTAGAGGAAGTGAAACAGTGTGCTGCTTACATGCAGTTGCGAGCGGCGAGGTCTCTGTGGATAAAGTTCTTGTTACTGAGGTACTCCATTCCTCGGGCAATGTCGGTCATAAACTTCACCAGCATCTGAGAGGGGAGGTACTGTAGGGCAACAGAGAAATGGTCATTTTGGTCCAAAACATAGTGTATTATATGCTGTCAACAGTAGGGGGCGCTTAAGATGTGCTATATGGAGTGAGTATGAACTGGCTGCCCTTGTTTTAACACAGAGCTCCTATGGGAAGATCATGGTTCAGCTCTATTGCGTTTCTAAATGTTTGCCAAATCCATGGAACATTTTAGTGTTGTTTTGATTAACTCTGAGTATCTTGAGTCACTCTGTTGGGACTTACAGCGTAAAGTACTTTTCAGTCCAAAAATGACTTCACTAATAATGCATTGTATCCAGTGCTGTACTGAGGAGGCCAGTAATCAGTCAAGGTTGAAATGATAAATTTGATGTCCCCAGAACAACATGACAACAATTTTGATGTTAAACAAATTTAACTTCCACAATGATAAAGTGCATTAAAAAATGCACTTTATTATTTCTAGTCTAATTTACCTTTTCTTTTTACAGCTTTATAGCTATTTGTACAATGATTGCATCTTTCTTTATTCAAGAAAAAACACCCAGCTATGCTTATATGTATTATCAGGCAGAATTTATTCTTTAATAACATGGGTCAATAGGTGTGGTTGTGCTGCTCACCTTTGGATCTCATTCTGCTGACACAGAAAGTTGAACTCACTGGGCCAATAAAGTGTTGTGTCTGTGCAATGACTGTGCAGCTGATTGGGCACTTTGATTGTTGTTTGACTGAACTCACCACGGGGCAATCACCGAGTCTGGAGTACAGCAGATAGCTGTGCAGGTCTCCATGTTTCATGTAGGGCAGGATCACTACAGGAGATGGATAGCCTTCACTTTCCACTGTCTGCAGACACACACCTGAACAAACACACACCATCAAGATAAGCGTGTGGAAATAGATTCAACACTTGAAATATGACATAAACGAAAAAATATGCATGGATGATCTTTGGAAAAACATCAGTGCCCACACTGCGTCAATGAACTGTTTATCGTCAATTTGTCACCCTTTAATAACTGCTTCTTCATGGTGGTTTTCAGATTCTAAAATGTATTTGAAGATGTTATAACCTGAGATGGAAGGAGGTAAGAGCCAGACTTCCTTATTTATTACATGCTATTCTCATAAGAAATATCCAAACAAAAATTCACAAATGTTCAACTGTCATTTCTATTCATGACAATAGAACTTGCTATTTTACAACAACAATCTGCATTTTAACAATATTCATTTTAGCTGTCTCCCGCCAGTATTAAATACTATTGGTCTATGCATTGTTGTGATGTAATCTGAAACCCAGCTTGTCGTTCTGAAGTGCAAAAATATCAAGACAAAACAATTGGTATGGTGGTTTACCTAAAAGCCTCATGACGTTGGGATGGTCAAATTCTTTCATGCAGGCGGCTTCACGCAGAAAATCCTCCATTTCGGAGCGTGTGCAGATAGCAACTAAGATGAGACAAGAGTTACTTTTATTTTTGATACTGTTTACTGATCAGAAAGTGAGATTTCAGCCCCTTAGACCTTATCTTTGTCATAATGGAGTGCTGCTTATGAACTAGACAGTGTTCCCAAAAAGAAAACACTCATTGTAACGCTCTGACTCTACTCACTCTTCATCGTCTTTACAGCCACTTTCAGAACAGACTCCTCTTGAGTCAGCAGCCCTTCCATCACAGAGCCAAACTCGCCTAAAAACAAGCAACACAAAACATCAAATACACTGCAGTTACTATCATTATAATCAGATCTAGTGTATAAGGGAGTGAAACATAACACCCAAATCTATATTTATTTACAAAACGTAAAACAACACAGTAACTTTTTGGAGATGGCATATCATCTGCATGATTCCATGGAAATAGAGAGTTAACATTCTCCATGGAGATGTTAAGTTTTATGCCATATTGTGGAATATTATAACCAATGAAAAACATTTCCATGAAGACAAGCAGGAGGATGCCTTCCTCCAGGGAGAGTAAGAATCAAGTTTGTGGGGATGCAAGCCTGCTAGGAGTAGGTACGCATGTTATACACTGCAGTGAAAACATCCAAAATGAAAACACATGCTTTTATATTAGTCTCTTTTGAGGCTAAAAAGTTACATGGTGAGACTTTAAGCAAAAAACTGAATATGGTGTAGAGATAAAGGTAACACTAAAAAATACATATGGCAAACTAATTAAACATTTACTTACCAATACAATCTAAACAATATTCTTAATGTTTAAATAAATAAATACATTAATAAATAAATTCATACATTTTGTCGATTTGTTAAAAATTAGGTAATAGCATGTTCATTTTTGTCAAGTAACAGCTTGATAATGATGAGTTATTCAAAAACAGCAAGAAGAGCTGTCAGTACTATAAATTCAAGCTGCAGTTTCTCAGACACTCCTTGTACTTTTACTGACACAACCTCCTCCCCTTTCCCAAAAACATTACAAGCTAAAGGTTAGACCCCACCTTCTCCAAGGGTCTTTCCCAGAGTCAGTTTGTGTCTGTCCACCATGACGTCCTGCAGCTTCTGCTTCAACTCATCACTGATGCCCAGGCTGTTCACTGAAAACACGACAAGACATATTTTTAGAGTAGCGAGAAAAAAGAACTGACTCCTCAGCAGGACTTTCCCAAAACCACAAAGCAAAAAGAAACAGTTTAGAATTTTTGTCATTGTGTAACAAAAAGTGGAATTTGTTAATGGACTATGTTGGATTCACATGAACTTGCAATGTCTTATTTGAATTACCTACAAAGATGGTACTCATGAGTTTACAGGTGACATTTTAAGCACTTTTCACCATTCAAAAGAAATAATAGTTTGTTTTAAATTGTTAATTGCTATGGAACAGTGTTATTTTTCATCACTCTGAAATGGATAGCAAGTCATATGTCTTTGCCTAACCATATTTTTCCATCTTTGTCACACCCAATTCAATTCGCTCTTTTTGAGTAAATCTCAATTTTGATTTTCGTCCATATTGTTGTCATCCCTCCATTTCAAATCAAATTTCATGCCCAAATCATCTCAGTCTGGTCTATCTACAATACAGCTACCATTTCTTGGCCCTCTAACATTCTTTCTCCTATTCATTCATTCAACATAACATCACAATAACAATAGCAGAAAAAAGACAAAATCTACACCTCTCTAAATGTACTGACTGAAGTTATGGGTCTAACAATAACAGGCAGAGATGAGGTCAGAGGATTTGTGCTTGTGGTTGAATCATTTGGCTCCATTCTGCATGCAGTGTTTTCACATCTGGACAGGGCTGTGACAGGACAGCTCCCCCTCCCTCTCAGCTGCTGTTGTCCCCCACTATGAATCAGCCACGTGCTGGACAACAATGCGCTCAGTACGCAGGCATGTCCCAACACATGTTAGCATGACCAGCTATTAGCCTGTATACGTTTGGGCAATACACCGGTCCTCGGGGTTCAAATTTGTGTAGAAGAACTTGTCAACATCAATGCTATAAATTCCATCTAAATCCCTCTGAGCTGACCTCTTTTTGTCTATTCCCCAAAGCAATTCCTATTCACTCAGAGTGCATGTTATCGACACATCTCACCCCTCTCGTTTTACCTACTCCACACATTTAGGGGCTGTTTTGCAAGTTAAGACCTGTACAGGAAGAAGGTGCATAAACATATTGAGTATCCACTGTTGGGGCTTCAAGGAAAACTGAACGACCATCCTTCCATGGGTTTCAGAATGATGACAAATTAGAACAGTTGCCATAGCAATTAACAATTTAAAACTAAATATTATATCTTTAGAATGGGAAAAAGTCCTCAAAAAGTTACATATAACAGGAAAGCTAAACCAATGAATATTACATTTTAACAGTGATTGTAGGTATGTAATAGCATAATGAAGAAGTGAATTTCCTTTTTTTTCCTTTTGATGATATGCTATCCTGTCTTTTGTTACAAGTGTACAAACTAGTTTTGAAATGCTAGTTAAACTTGATAGCTGGCTCAGTCTATCACCTTGCATGACAGCAGCTGCAGTTATTCTTTCACAGGAATTGTACCTAAGACAAGACTGAACATGCTTTGATGTGACATATATGTATTAGAGTGTTGAGCCCAATTACTGAGGCTTGTTTATGCCTGCACAGTGTGAATCCCCTTAATGACATATCTGTGGTGTTTTGGGTTGTTTTGTTCACATCTGTCGTCTAGACTTACGTGTTGCTTCTGTTGTTCTCCGGCTGTAGGTGCGACGAGCTCGATACCTGACAACCAGCTCTCCACTCTCCATCATTGGCTCAAATGCCTCTCTGGAAAATCATACATGACACAAGTCAGCACAGAAACAACAATAGTAGGCAGAAAGTTTAATTTAGTTAAGTGTAAGCACCTAACCTGCAAAAAAGTAAAAAAAACAAAACAAAGAATCCTAAATTCTCTAATATTAAAGAAATGAAAACCAGGATACTGACAAAATGGAATGTTGACATCTATGCAGCTGGGAGTCAGGAAATGCACAAAATGATTTGTGAAACAATTGTGAAAGATGTCTAACAGCTGTGATAGAAATTAAAGTCTTTCACAATGATTTATTTTTAGATAAAAGATCAAATTCCCCAACAGTATATTTACCAAAACATTATTGTCCAGTCATTACAGATCCATAAATGTACAGAGTAAATACTGACTTGAATTGAACATTTGTACACAGTTTGAATAATTTTGGTCAAAGCTGCATAAACACAGCTGAGGAGTCCATAATTCACAAAATTAGTGTTGGTCTCTGAACAGATGTTTGCTATGGTATCCAAGTACTTCAGAATGCATGCAGAATCGAGGGACTAGCTTAGAGGAATGTTAAAACTGCAGTTTTTGGGTTTGGCATAGCGTTAGCCACTAAGAGCAGGACCATGGTACATACCCAAAGCGCGTCTCTTTTCGCCGCAGCTTGGCCACATAAACAGCCATGAGCACAGCTATGGACACAGCTCCAGCAATGGCCATCACCACATACCACCAGTGCCAGGAAAAGGCTGGGGGCGAAGATCCACCTGAGGGAGGAGTAGTGACGAGTTGTTAACCAGAAAACGGAAAGGAAATACTATGTAATGCTAGAACAGTGTATTTTTGTACAAGAAGTACAGTTATTCAGCCAAAGGCAAAGGTGGAGTGGAGAGGCTTGACATTAACACCAACTAAATAGCCAAATGCTTGTATATTTTCATTTCAAGTATTTTGTAGTAGATTTTATCCCGGTCATAACAGACAAGATTCACTGCTTGAAGCTATACGGATGTGTAGTAAAAATCTTTGTTGGCTAGTAACATTTGAAAAAGACTAGCCCCAGTGGCCTGTAAGTAAAAAAGTTTATGTCAAGCTAATCCTGTTACCAATTATCATAATTAAGTGCAAACTTTTTCAAGCTTTTTACATCCACGTCTCAACTTTTTGAAATGTGTCACTGTCTTCAAAAATGTCTTTAATTAGTTACTGCTCATTGTCACAACTGGATGGACTATAAATTAAAGAAGTACGATTTATAGCATTGTTATGACTGTATATGTGTTTGTGTGGTGGGGCTGACTTGCTTTTGGTCAGACTAAAACCAAACTTGACTCTCTAAAAATAGGTGTCCTTGTTCACTGCTGTAAGTATGTGCGTAGAGTTGTTCCATTGGCCACATTAAATATATTTCCAGTCTCCCACAACCTCCACCCACTGTTTGTCTGTAACTTTCACACCACCCTCCCCCCACTCTCCCTGTCTCCTTCACTGTTTTTATCTACGACTGTTGTTGTTTCAATTGTCGGTCTGCCTGTATTAGACTAAGCAAACAAAGATGTTGCAGCGTTCTGGCCTGCTATAAATATTTATGACGCGTCGCCTCATTCAACCCACCAGTCGCCTGATAACCCCCCTCCCTTTGAGCATCTTCTCTTTTCTCTCTCTTCCTTCCTTTTTATCTGATATTCAGGAAGGAACAGGCTCACAGAGGAACAGAGGACAGAAAGTAAGAAAGGGAAGTTGTGTGGTGAAAAACACTGATCTCACTTCCCATTGGTGTCAAAAAGGCTTTTTAAAAGGTCAAAGAAGAAGAAGATAGTGGTCAGATTGTATTTGACAAACAAGCACTTACTCACCTTTCATTCCCTCCATTTCTGTTGAAGTGAAAGAGAAATAAACAGTATTAACAGTTTGTAAGTTTAAAATGTACAACATGTATGAAATGCTATTACTGACCAGGTGTTATGAGCATAAGAGTCTGAGTGGGTGTCCATGGTCCTGGGCCCGCCCCTGTATAGGCACATACCCGAAAAGACACATTGGACAGTGGGGTAGAGAGGTTGATGGACAGCTCTGTGTCCAGGCCAGTGTCCACAGTTAGCTACAAAAACACAGAAAATGTTGTGAATGGCAAAGTATAAATAGCTTGGCTAAAATATAAAATAAAATCTGTCAACTCGACAAAACGTTGTAGGAGTAAAGACGTTTTGCTGCTCATCCAAGCCGAAACATCTTCACTCCTATAACGTTTTGTTCAGTTGACGGATTTTATATATTTTTTTGCTATGGATCAGACCTGGACGAGTGAGGGGATACACAGATATAAATAGCTTGACAACAAAAATACTTTATCAACATGAATATTAGGGCTGCAACTAACAATTATTTGATTAGGTAACTAGTCTACATTTATGCGATTCTTTTACTGTGTGTTTTAGAGTCTGTTTATTAGATAACAATTATTACAATATGATATCAACTACTCCGTTATTTGGATTAATTATTGCAGCCCTAATGAATATTATAAATTCACTAATTTAGTCATTAATCTTGAATCAACAGGGCTGTAGTTCTTTAGTCGTTCTGTTGATGGAGTCTTAGTCAACCAAAATTTGTATTTGACTAATTATTTTATTTAAATTCTAAGGATTTATATGGGACAACAGCAGAAAGGAGAAGTTAGTGAGTGAATCAGCTGAAGATTTTGTATTTTTTGCTATTTACATGGTTCGTAATGATTCATGATGTTTAATCTGTCTTAATATAAACACATTGCTTCCTAGTACTTTTTTTGCATACATGCAGTTGCAGTCTTGTCAGAAAACTTGGGTGAGATACATGGAAATACATAATCATTTTGAGATCTTTTGCCAAACCCCTTTTTTAGTTGACTAATTGATCAGTAGGATATGTCTTTAGTTGACCTGAAATTTAGCCCTTTTTTGGTCCTAATGTAATATTTATTATTTATTGTCTAATATTTCATTTATATTTAAATTAATTTACAAACGTGACCACCCACATGCTTGTGAGAAGATGCAACAGCTTAATTTGTAGACCTATTATTACACACTGTGCTAACAGGAATACAGTTGCGGGTACCTATCAATTAGAGTTTGATTGCCCCAAACTGACCTGTTGCTGGGCAGGTGTACTGTACTCCACCATGTAGCCCTGCAGCTCTCCATTGAGTTTCCCTGGAGGCTCCTGCCATGTCATGAGCACTTCTGTCCCATTGAGCACAGCAGTGACGTTCACTGGTGGATTTTCTGGCACTAAAACACAACCGAATGAACAAATAAAACATTTTATCAATGATCAGGATCAGAATATGTTTTATTGCCATTGTCAGTGAACAAAGATCACAAACTAATGAGATTTGGTGATATTGTTCAACATAAATAATTTATAATAATAATAAAATTGTAGAATGGTCAAATACAAAATCAGCTCAATATGCCTAAAATAAGGACATATGAACTCTAACTAAAGCACTTGACTTAAGCCATAGTTTTTTCATGATAAAAGCATATGAGAGAGTCTAAATATAGCAGAGGAAGACACATCCAGAGGCCAGTGGGCTGTAGGTTAGCCAGGCGTGTGTTGTCTTGACAGCCTGAATCCTACGAAATGTGACGACAGCTGTAGGCTCAACTACAGAGTGGGCACTGATTGGCTTCATTAGGAAAATAAGGCAGGATCTGTGCTGCACCCCTTTTCTCAGACATGGTGACTCCTATATGTCACTGTCTGTTCTGTTTTAGTAAATTTAGTAAAATATGTTGTTGGCAGCGAGCATACTCAGAGGAGATATAGTTTCGCTCAAAATAGTCCGAGGAATATGTGTTTGTATGGGATTACTATTGCATTCTACATTCCACTTTCTGAGCTGTTCGCTACAGCCCAAACTGGGGTCCTTTTGTCTGGTTGTCAACTTTTTTTTTTCCTTGGGAGGTGAAAAAGTCTTAAACTAGCATTTTGCACAGTCTGAATACAGTGTGAGTAGGAGAAACACGACCCAGCCTATATGGATGATGTTATCAAGAAGCGTTTCAGAGCTGATTGTTTCCACATGTGGTCCCTGTTCAGTCGGCAGCAACAAAAACAACCTCAGAATCAAGTCTCCACCTTCACTCCGTCACCCAGTGCTCTCTCCCCTCCAAGTCTCTTCTATGCTTTTGGTCCTTTCTTTGTTGCTGTAAACCCTGTTAAAAGTTATCTTATCTGTCAAGTTATCTTATCTTCTGTTGACAATCACTGTAACATTGTATTCAAATGAGTGTATAGACTTATTGTTAGGCTATGGGTACTACAAAAATATGACGACAGTAGAACTTAAAAGTAGGCCTAATGGAAATTTTTACCAACAGTTCCCAAAATCATAAACTTATTGTCTTGTCAGAAATCAAAACATTGTACATCTTGTGTTGGCTGGTGGACTGAACTGTAGGGGGTTAATGTTAATGTCTTTGTCTCCACATTAAAGAGACTGGTCCAAAGCTGAAAACAACACTTCTGGTGACAATTAGTTAACCATTAGGAGTTAACATCTGCGTCGTCCAAAGGCTACCGTTACACAGGCTATTATGTGCCACTATTTGTCAAATAACAGTGTAGGAGTTGTTTTCAGTTCAAATTACTTGAATACAGTTCATATGAGTCAACATTTATAAAGAAAGAGGTCAAACAGCCAAATGGGAACATCTATGAGTCAGAACTATGACTTTCTCCATAAATGAAAACAGACCCTTTTCCTCAAAGAGTTTTCCAGATCAGGACAGCATCAGTGTCAGTGATAACAATGTGTCACTATAGACTGTCGATTCATTGTAAAATTGTGCATTGTCCGAGAAAATTGGTGACTATGGTCTGATTTTAGCTGATAATAGCATTTAACAGGATTAAAACGTGTGAGTCACAGCCACCACAGCCGGTAATGATGGTGAGATTGTAATTAGTTCAGGGCATCAACTGATATAATGTATCACATGTGTAGATGATTCATGTAACATACCAAAAAGATTGCACTAATCCAAGTTAAGTTCAAACCAAACCGAGCTCTCTGGGTAACAGTGGAATTCATTAGAAATTAGTTAAAGGTGCACTATGCAACAAATACATTCTGGTTGGGGTCACTCACCTGCTTGTCTCAATGGAGATGTTATTACTTTGCCTGAATGGTCCACAGCTTGGCAATTAACTCATCCATCTTCTATTCAATTAAAGGTATTTCCATGGAAATATGCAGGTGGTGTACCCGCCACCAGAAAAGTTACATAGTAGTGCACCTTTAAATGTGTTTCTGTGTAATGCTTTTTATAAACTACTACACGTCTTCACTGTTCTGTCACTGGATAAAGGTGGAAAATCTGAACTTGGTGGTTCATTTTTTGTTTGATTTTTACATTTTTTCTAATATCCTAAAAGTAGTCATTTTAAAACCCCAAAAAAGTTCACATACTTGATGTTTGCTGAACATGTCTAGAGCTGATAAAGTCTAGGCTGTCAGATTAGTCGGGCCATGCGGGTCACCTTGCTTCCTCTCCCCCCAGCAGACTGTGCCCCTCCCTCTCTCCCTCCCCCTCTATTTTTCCCTCTATCTTTGCCTCTCTCCCTCCCTCTGTGTCCCTCTCTCTCTTTCTCCCTGCTCTCCTCCTTCAGGGATCAGGACGGGCTTTGGGAAAATAGCTGCACAAGTATTTGGACAAAGCAGCCCCTTCCCCCTGCGACCGTCCCACCAACTCCTTCTCCCCTGCTCCCACCAACAACCCACTTTTTTCCCACAGAGGCCAGTAGGCGCTCTGCAAAGAGAAATTACAGGTCACACAAGGTCAACAAATGAAAGGATGAAGTAATAGAGCAGAGCAAGTGGATCTGAAAAATAACTGCTGTTGTGCTTGTTTAGAAAAGTGGGAAACAAACTTAGTACTTGTTTATGAAAAAAATAATAATAATATTTTTCCAGTGTTTTGAAAGTCATTACAGAAATTTATGAGAATGAAGCTAACAAAATACATTTATGAAGTGAAATAGAACTACAAAGAATTTAGGAGGAGCAGCGGATGGGGAAGTCTGTGCCAGGATAACACATGTAAGAGATAGCACACTGTTATAGATAGTAAAAGATATTAATAAGAAACACATGGTCTTGGTCAATTCAACAAAAGACTGGAGGAATGTTGTGAATGTTTAGTTAAAGATGTCATCTCAGACTCAAAGATCTTCCAGCATTTGCCTCTCCCCTTTCCACTTCTCTCCCAATAGTCTCCTGAACTCCATCTGACTAATGGCTGAATCTAATCATAAATACTTTGATTAAATAGGTGTCAAATTAATACAAAATGCATCAAATGAAGTTATACAATGTGTCAACATTTTCTTTCTACTCATCTCTTGCCTTAAGTGTCTTTGTTCTAACTGCTACATCCTACTTCTGTTTTTCTGTTTGTGGGAAATGCTCGTTTTCAAATCATAACTCCCTATGAACCGCCCCTTGTGACCCTCATACACTGTTTCCATTCCTGTTCACTGGCTGAGAGAGGAGCATGAGCTGGCATGGAAAATCCCACCTCTGTATAAACTAAGACGTTAAGCAGTCGTTTGGATGTGCCTCCCGCTCTCCATCTACACACACTGCCCTTAATACTGTACTGTCCAACATTTAGGTTTACATTTCAAATAAAGAGGCTCACTTGGGCCTGGCAAATTTCATCTACACAAACCGGGAAGCAATGTTATGAGTAAACTGATTCAAAGTGCCGCTGTCTGTACATTTGTAGTATGCATTCAATTACATTCAATTCAAAAAGCGAGAAAGTAATGAGTTCAAGTACGTATGGTCACAGTTTCGTTTCATATCTTTCTTATCTATCATCTTAAGTGACTTACAAACATTCAAACCATTGCCAAGGCATTGACTATCTCACAATAGTAACAACAAAGAGTGCAGACTTGGACTCAAACTAGATATTTTAGTACAGGAGTAACTTTTCTGTCCATTGAGCCACAAAATGCACCCAAACCATTCATTTACAATGTTTGGTCCTATTATGTTTTTTCCTATGGTATCTCTAAATAATAGTCTATATGTAAAACAAACGAAATCTTTCTTAACTCACACGAAACACCAAGCATCAAAACACTGACCACAACCACTGTAACAACATGTAGATAAAACTGGCCTAGATTTTCACATCTTCAGCATCAGATAAGAATATACTCCAGTTATATTTTCAGCCATAAGCACATAACTGACACACGTGAAACCTCTGTCACACACACAAGGCCTATCACAATTTAACGGCTGCATCTTTCGAAGGACCCCACTGACAAAGGCTGCTCTTCCATTGTCACTGTAGCCTGGAATCTTACCTCCTTCTTTAGTGCGCATTTCCACCCAGGGTGACCACTCTGATGCACCCTGACTGCTGTGGCAGGACACCCTGACAGCATACAGGCTGTGGGGCTCCAAGAGCCCAATCAGGTGAGTGGCTGGGGGGATGTTCACATTCTGGTTGTGGATCATTCGATCAGGGCCAGCTGTGAAGGTCTCTGTCACATGTTTAGCCTGTAATGGTGAAAAGAACATCTTAAGCATAAACATTTTAAGCATATTATATTTTCAGCGATAGTAAATAACAAATCACCAGCCCTGATCTGTGCAAAGATTAACATATAGGTTTGAAAAAATTTGCATTGAATTTAACATTTAATTAGAGGCACACATGTTTTCTGGTGAGGGGACCGCCACCTATTTTTTTGTGACTGTAAGCAGGGTCACCTCTCCATACCAGTACCTTGGCCTCCATGGAGATAGACACATATAATGCCATTATACTGATGAATATTCTACACAAGGCAATAACATTATTGTGTATACAAACTTGTGGACCCTCCACTAGAAGTTACATAGTGCACCTTTAATTCATCACTAGCTGCCATGTCTTTTCCATTTTGCCATTTTACTCAAACGCCCAGTGGTGCTGGACATTAACTCCCTGTTGTGATTTAAATGGTCTAAAAGTCATTTACAGTCAAAATGGGGATAATGCGAAATTTCTGCTTTCAACCTGAGCCAAAACTCAGTAAGGTGCCCTTAAAACAACATTCAACAACCAAAGATTAGAGGTGAGAAACTGCTGCCTCGGCACTAGCTTCTGTTGTAAATACTTTTAAAAAGGAACATGGGGCAGAAAAATGCTTCATTACAGCAATTCATAAACCACATTAAAGTTGCAGTTTTGGCCTTTTTCCATGGTTCCTTGTTAACAAATAGCTCCTGAGAGGGTGGTATTCTTTACAGTAACCTTGCTTCAGCAACAGCTAACTTGTGAGTGCGCATGCAGTTGCTGGTATAACCTGTTTTAACAAAGGAGTTTTAAACAATAATGTGTAAGTGGTAGGAGCAGTCGGACAGGCCCATATGAGGCTCTGTGAATGGAGTGGAGAGCCATTCCTACTGCAATGAGTCAGAATCCAAACGTAAACAATAAGTGCAGTGCAGCTAATTCAATTCTAACAGTCATCCCTGAGTCACAGTCCTGCATTCCCAAAGTATTACTCTAAGAAAAATTATATCCATTTGTCGCTTTGTTTCAAGTTTAACATTCTTTCTTAACACCCTTTTCCTTTCACTTGTCAAGTGTGTTGTAAAACTGTCTCTTCCTAAAGCACTGACATTGTTGTAATACTTAAGAATTACTCATGCTATTAAACAGTGGTTAAAGACTAATGATTGTTTTTTTTACAAACCATTACTTAATGTTACACTACTGAGTTAAATTATTTCTGTTAATAGTAATACGTTTTGGGTAAATCAAACCAAACCACAAAGTACTCTTTGTGCCAGTCCCAAGCTTAAATACAAATGTAAATAAAAAGGTATCTAACTGTACCAAATCAATATGCAAACTACAATGGAGTAGGAGAAAAATATTAGGGATGCACCGATCTGATACTGATATCGGATATCGACCCTGATACTGAAAAATCTGCTGGATCAGATATTCAGATATCGGCTTCCAAATATCGATTCAGCCAATATCCTGGTTGGACATATAAATTGATGTAATAAGACTATTTACTGGTCGTAATTGGTCCAGAAAAACTATTTATATAAAGTTGTTCTGTAGTAACTTGAAGGATAATTAACAGCTACATTTGGATTAATTTTGTCTTATTTTATCTTTGTTTTAAGGAAATAAATCCAGTTTTTAGTTGCTGCTCTGGTATCAGTCGATATCGGGTATCGGCAGATACTTAAATCCATAGTATCGGAATTGGTATCAGAACTGAAAAGGCTGGATTGGTGCATCCCTAGAAAATATTACTGTAATAAGTCTAGCAAGAAAGAAGTGAATATTGAATAGTGTACTACTACACTCTACAGATACAATGGATGCTTTAAACTTGAGTTACTAATAGAAGACAATGGTGTGTTAGTCAGTCTCTTTCACCAAGGATAGTTTGGCTTTGTTCAAGTTTTTCCATATTACTTTTGTCTACACAAAGAGCTATTAACATTCACGTTTGCCCCATTTTGAGGCCAGCCCCTCTCCTTGTTCCCCAGCAAGGGTGCAGTGCTACGGAGGGTTGAGCCAAGAGCGAGAGAGGGGAGGGGGCCATGGAGGTATGAGGGGAAGCTTTATTAGAACCAGATTTTTAAGGGTGGTGCTCTAGTTGTGCCTCTTTCAGAAGAAAAAAAATGAGAACTGAGAGAACTGAGTTAGCGGCAAGGAGACAGGGAGAGAGGGAGTGGTTCTGGGCTGGTCCAGAAGGCCACTTTCCCAAACTGAAACATGATCCAGAGGTACATGGATAAATAAGGGAGGGGCTTAAGAAGAGTTTGGAGAAAAGAAAAGCTTTGTCTTATTCCTTTAAAAGAAGCTACCCAAATGCCCTTATTGTATCGGGTAAAATAGTGCCTTGCCTTTTGTATTCACCTTTTCCCATTTACCTGCATTGCATTGTCTCACCTGAACAGAGCAGTGGATTATGGGATAGTCGCCTCCAAACCCTGGATGCCAGGTAACACGAAGGCTGTCCTGAGTTATTTCCACTGCTCTGAGGTCCTTGGGTTGAGATGGCAGCACTAATGAAAACAGGAAAAGACCCTTATGAGGACAATAAGTATGGCAACAAACAAGTGTAAACATAGCCAAGACACCTACCCGTAATGACGCCTGAGCCAGAGGTGGCCACGCCCTTTCGGTTATGGGCCTCACAGGAGAAGGAGCTGGTTCGGTTAAGACCTGTGTGGACACAAGACAACATCAACATTAAAATGGTTAAAAATATTTTTCAATAATGTATTTAATTGTGGTGGTCATGTATTCATATCTCTAAATATCAACAACAAGTTTTTGCACCCTAAATGCCAAACAATTAGATACACACAAGCATATTGTGACTCCATAGATTCTAAGATGCAGATGAACCTAGTGTGACATCAATATCAAAAAGCACTTTATATTTAGCTATAGCTGATTGTATACATTGAAATGACTTGATTTTGCTTCTAAAATGATCACAGTTATTTTATTTTTTTATGATTATATTGTGTCTTGAAAAATAATCAGAATAAGCTTGACATCTATATTAGTTAAAATATAAGTTATAAATAGTTCTATAGTAACAAACAAATGACTATGTATTTGGCAAACATCTACAGTTAAATCAAAAGTGTAGATCCTTACTGTAAAGAGTTACACACATGACAGGGCGGACCTAACTGACTCACAGCTCTCAGTCCTGACACATTCCTCCGCTGCCCGCTCACAAACACGTGACCCCCGCTCTGCCCCTGCACCAGCACAGACCCAGGCTTAGGCACAAATCTGCTGTGTGCGGCTGCCGACACCATGCCACCATTGTGCTCGGGACAGACCGGCCCAGCACTGTGGGGCACAGAGTTATGGGAGAGGGAAAAGGACGGAAGTGACCAGTGACTTATGTAAATCTTGAGCCAAGATTACATCACTCGCTACTAGGGTTGGGCAACATGGTGATAAAAAATGAATGGCATTCTGATCCTAATTTTGATTGTGTGATTTGGTGCTTTTATGGTTATTAGCTTGCTCAAACATGCAAGGGTCTTTTCCTCATCCACTCCTCCTATTGGTAAGCCTCTGTCATGCTCTTAACTGAGTGACAAGTAGAGTTACAGTGAAGTATGAAGTTTCAGAAGAAGATAGCTTTAGTTACCTCTTAATGGTATATATAAAAGTAATAACTTTTAGCAATCGCAATAGCAATCATGAATTCGTGCTGATTTTTCTGACATATCACCCATCCCTACTTTCTTCCTGAAGCCTTACAAGAAGCAAGTAGCAACACATTCAGTCACACCTGGATGTTATGAGTTGAGTCTGTAGGAAAGGTTAAGCTTATCCTTGAATCAACTTTCTTTTAGTGAAAGCACAGAGCTGACATTGCAAACCATTGGTGCAAAGTCTAAAAACGTCTGTACCTACTTTTGCTGTCACTACAACTGACAAGGAGATCCTAAAGTGGGTTAGCATTAGGATGCTAAGTTGGGTGTGACTGACATCTCAAATCACATCCTCACCAGAAAATGTTTTCCTGCTGTGTTCCTTGAGCAAGGAGTCATGAAAACAATACAATACAATTTGGCTATAATATAGGTAGGTATAGACAATACACACTAAAATATAGGCTGAGGGTGTGTAAAAAAGTATAGTAAATTTGCATCTGCTTTAAGTTACCTTTGTTAGTTTAGGGAGTAAGTGCCAGTACATACACACTAGGATATCTCACAGCTGGTGGATGTTTTGTACAATGTATTTTATTGAATGTAATTCGTTTTATATTTCGTTTTGAAGTTTCGTCTTTCTTAGTCTTGACTTGTGGTGTGCCAGGGCAGCTGTCCATTCCTGGGTCATGAGTGTAGATTACCGTCAAAGGGGCCTGGTCAGTGCCAACCTGCTCTGAGTCAAACCTTTAGCCCCACTCGCTGATGCTGCCTCTTGCTCACTCCTTCCTCTATGACTCATCTATGTGGGTCTACCACTGGACTTCACAGAAGTCTGTGAGCTGACACACTACTGTGGTTTGCTTTGAAGCAAACAGCGAATCCTTTACTTCTCCATTCAGAGCTTGTCAGTGTATGGTATTATATGTATAGTTGTCACTTGTCTATCTTATCATCTGCATTTACCATCCACAAAGACAAAACACAAAACACCACCTGGTCACCTACCTCAGCTTTTACAAGCTCCCTCTATTATAACTACACATTAGTTAGTTAGTGCATTAGTTAGTACAACACATTAGTGCTGATGTAAACCAACAAAGGAAGTACCTGTAATATTGAGTGTGGAGGGGGACAGTGCCACGGGGTCGGTTAAAGCATTGAGGGGCACCCCGTCCTGCAGCCAGATGAGATGGACTGGTTCAGGAGGCCCGTGGGCGACACAGCGAAGGCTCAATGACACATTGGCCACTATAGACATGGGCTGGGGCTCCACAGAGAAATGAGGTAGTCCTGTAAATAAGTACATACAAGGACATGTTTCATATTTGTATATCCAGTGATGTTTGTTAGTTCAGGCATTAGTTAATCTCACCCTCCAGTTGAATGCTTCCCTCGTCGGAAAAGGTCTGTTGCGTTTCAATGAAGACAGCACATTGGTATGAGCCCATATCAGTCAGCTGGACTTTCTCAATCCTGTTTAGTATACAGCAGAGACAAAGAATGTTACACTATCACTCTCAAGTTCACATTTTACAAAATATAGTGAAATATACGTAGTACATTTAATTTCATATTCGTTGTGATGTATGTCCAAGCATTTTGCATCACCGTATATTACTTATTAATTACTTGATATTGAAAAATTTTCATCACAAGAAAAAAATCCTTGAACCAAAAAGTCTTAGCAATTTTTTAACTTTTAACTGCACCTAAATAAACATGTAGGAAATACATAGCAGTTTCCTCATGGCACATGTGGTGCCATGGCTGAGTGGTCCCACCTTAGGGTGCTCATGATGGTCCAGGTGTGGCTGCCCGTGTGCACCTGGGACTGGGTGGTGTCTGCAAACTGGAGGGGCTCTCCTCCACGGAGCCAGAGCACATCAGGGGGCTCCTCCTCCTCTCCTCCTGTCCCTTTCAAAGTGCACTGCATCATTACAGGCTTCCCAAGAGACGAGATGACTGTGGCAGGGCTCCGCTCAAACTCCAAATCTGTCAGAATAAAGCATGATTACACATATTGTTGGTTCTTTTTAGACTATTTTCAATTATATCATTTCTATAAATGTATATTTCCAAAAATAAAATAAAAAAAACAATTTTAAAAAAGTGCACTTGCTAGTTGCTACATAATACTACACATCCCAACCACTAAAATCTATCCTTTTCTATTATTTCCTCTGATTACCACCACCTAGTCTATCTTGGATGAAAAAGAACAGCATAATCAAAATGGATGGATAAAACAATTTTATTTACTATTTACTATAGATATTCTTGGTGAGTCAGTGATCAAGTTGTATATGCTTTTATCTTTGATCGCTCCATATAGAAGCGGTATCATCATTCCTGGCCCAAACAGAGTGGAGTTATCTGGTGTCCCTGCTGATAGAGGAGCCAACCTGTGGGACGGGCTGATTGGGGACAAAGGCTTCTTGTTGGCTGTACTGAGCTCAGTGCACAACTCAACATGGTCAAGGCTGCACCACAAAAACATCTGTGAATCTGCTTAAGTAGAAAAACTTAGCTGAGATGGTAAAAGATTTGATGAACACAACTTTATCAAGAGTTTTTTCATTCATGCCCAAACACACAGTTGTATTTTAGGAAGCATACACGTGTCCAAGGCCATTAAAGTTTGACAGAACACTCAATAACTGATCAACTAATAAATAAATCACATGCATTTCAGTTTTACATAATAAGACCAATTGGAGGAGGAATGTTTTGTTGTTTGTAAATGAAATAATAATACCCATGGAACTGCACCCTTTGCAATTTGCTAACTGTGGCCAGAAATGTGAAGTTTGGATTTAATTGCAATATATCTTGCAGCCCTAACTGACATAACAGAGGTATCACCATAAAGTGTCTATTTGAAAACTAGCAGAGCCATGTTTTGACTCCTGAGGCAAGAATATCCCATGTCTGATTTATAGTGCCATGTCTGTAAAGATTTTCTCAAGCTTGTTGGCCCACCTTCCTAGTCTGCTTCACTGCCAACCTTTGAACTTTGACCCCATCATTGTGACCCTAGGGGGGACTCCATGGTAACTCAAGTGACCCAAACACACACAAACACACACAAATCAAGTTTACGGGACTAGATTTATGGAGTGATGCTACATATTGGTCCAAGTTATTTAATTACTTAAACAAGCCGCTGATGCATATTCAAACATTCCCCTTTGAAGCTTTGCCGCCCTCACTGTCTGCGCTTTTCGAGCATTAAAAGTCATTGGCTCCCTTTATTTTTACACTTGACTTGGTGCTTTCAGAGCGTGACTTTGTTGTTTTCAGTGCCACATTTGACAAAGGCAGACCTAGTTTCGTCTTTGCGCTCTCTTGATGTTGCATTCATATCATAATAGGGCTTGTAGAGCAGCACAAAGCCTACTGAGGTGGAGGGACATGCCTGACCTGTATGTTTTTATGTTTGGCATGATAGAGGCTAACCATAGTGATGTATCCAGGCCTCGTCTCCTCCTCTTTTGTCCTCAACAGCTCCCTCGATGTCCAACACATTTTCTTCCCTTCTGTAGTGCCATGGTGTCCCAGTCTTTGCCCCCATGTTAAATGTCATTGGACTGGCACATTCCCCAAATACCCAACACAGTTCATGTATTTGTCCTATTCCCAATGGCTTTTTAACACCACATAATTCAGCCTCCCATGCAATACGGCGCCTTTGCCCTTTCTCATCTTGCCTCCTTTTCATGCCTTTCTTCAAATGAACGCTACACATTTAGCCACCTCCCCTCCCCAACTTTTTCGCCCCTACACTTTTGCCCCCTTGCCCCATTCATCATGTGCCTGTTAGTTTGAGTCAGCCCACTCTGACTAAAACTGCATCCCCTCCACAACCCCTCCTCACTCTCCTGGGCCCCCAAACTAATGCAAAACCCCCAAAAGTTCTCCAAGAAGAAAAATCGACTGTAAAGCGTTCACTCTGAGCTTGTAAATCACAGTGATGTGCCTGTCCTGGTCATATGTCTACGAAAGACAGAAGTTGTAGGGGTCCAAGCAACACAGCTGGTCTATAATGACCAAAACACATGAGCTGACAGATTTTTATTGGTGCTCATTTTAGGGCCGAACATGACAGACACTCTATGCCTGAAATCACAGTAAAGGCATTTGTGACTAGAGACATTTTTAACCATGTCTTTGTTTTGCGTCTAACAATTTAAAGATTTAAACATTCGACTACAGGCACATGACAGTAGCTTATCGTTTATTTTTTTTTTACATTTCACAATGTAAAACAAACTATATGCCAGGGATGCATGCTTTAAAAGTGCATTTCTGGTGGAGGGTAGCCACCTGCTTGTCTCCCTGAAAATATTATTGCTTTATCTGGTATGTTCCACTTATCTTATCCATGGAGACAAGCAGGTGACACAACCATGCCAAATTTCCAGGTCAGATCTATGGAGAGTCTACTCCGCTTTCTCACAGTAGTAATCCATGAAGTATTTTTAACAATAAAAACTGTAGCCTAAATGAATAAATGCAAGATAGTCGAATGTCACATGTAGTTATTATTAAATCCCAAAACATTAACATGGAGACGGGCAGGTTACACAGTGCACCTTAAATACAGCAATTTAATAAAGGTAATATAGAATAAAGTAATAGGCTACAAGGAATATGTTAAAGTAAGCCTACAGTAATTGTCTGTTGCCTCACATCACTTTTTCTACCAGGACCACAAAAATTCAAACTCAAACTCGCTTATAAACGGTGTATGTTTGTTTTCTTTGTTGCAAACGCTTATTGGCTCTTTTACGAGTCCAGAAATCATGTTCCCAGATGCTGAAAGCACACAGATGTGGTCCGCCTCTTCACCTCAAAGCAAATTGAATTAATGAGCTGTGAGCTGGGGGAAAGGTGTACTAATTGCTCGTTATTGTGTTTTTCCACTTAATTCAACGATAATCATCATTACCAACAACTTTATGTAGAGTAGTATTCTTTAACTCCTTACCTGTCAGTGGCTTCACAGGACCAACACACAACGCGACCAGGCAACACAACAGGAACGACCGGACAGATGTGCTCATGGTTCTTCTCGTGGCAAGAAGTTTCAGGTACACAGCCGTGGTCATCTCACAAACATGGCAACTTTAAAGAGCTTTAAAACTTCTCTTCTGACTTCGGTTGACGATGAAAATGCGATTATCCACAGACTAAATCAAAGAGGATCCTCTGGTTTCACTTCCCTGAAGGAAGGAAAAAAAATCTGCGCTCTCTCACTCAAATTGTTTTTAATCCCGAAGCATACGCTACTACCCTCGCCGTCTCTTTGCCACGCAAAAAGCGCAAAAAGTCAGATAAAGCTGTTAAAAGTTTAGTTTATGTCGAGCGCCTGTGCGTATTTTAAGCCCGTGTTTACTCCTGCGCGTCGTCCCAAGTCTTGCTCCTGCCCACCGGTTCGCTCAGACATTCCCCTGGCTCATTCTTTTCCCTCTCCTCCTTCAAACAAGATTCAAATTCCTCAACTCGACTTTTTCCCTCCGCCTCCTCCTCTTGGTCCTGCTGAGCATGGCTGCTTTTCTTTGAGGATGTGAGTAAGCCCGCGGCATGCTGATTGTCTCAAAACAATCCCCAATTCGCTTTTTAATTACGCACGTCCACCTCGGGCAGTAAGCGCCAGCTAAAAAAGGACACGTTTCCCGCCACAACAAATCAGCCTAGTTTCCAAATAGCAGAGACAGTAAAGTACAGGCTACGCATTTAAGAAGTAATATTAACTTTTGCCCACATTAAGATTTTATAATAATTAAGGCTCAATTTTAGAATCGTCTTTACATCTATCCAGTAACTTTTAAAATTATGATGGCAAAACAAGTGAGCCAATCTATGGACGGGTTATGTTAAAAGACCTAACCTAATATGCTATATCAAAAACAGCTGGCCTTTTAAAACCTACATTCACACGAATGCCTGAAACAAGGCAAGAATATGCTTTGTTTCAGGCCTCCTTGACCAGTTCAATAACAGAGCAACAGTTGTTGATTTGCACAATGAAGAAGCAATTGGTTTATGTGGTTGTTAGAATAATGTTGTGGCTCACCCAAAAATACAGAATGGACTGGAGAAAATATGGGCATGTTATTCACAGCCCCTGAATCATTGTTTGTTTGGCTTCCTGTACAGAATAGAACTTTCATGTTTAGAGCAACTCTTCAGTCAGCTATTATTTTTTTGTGTGTAGACTAATAGTAATGTTTAATTGTTAGTGAAGTCAACATGTTAACCATATGCCAACCTTTCTAACAATTATTTTAGAAGCCGACTTGTCACCAATTAATTTGTCGACTAGTCAAACCAAATAAAAGTTAGAATAAAGTGATATTACTGAAAATCATAAATTGTTAGACGATTATTCGTTGCAGCCCTATCTCTTGTAACATCTGTCTATAGGATTTTCTAACTTCCTCCTATAAGTGCCTTATTTAGATCCATGCGCCAAGAAAGTGTGCCAATGTGAACTTGGACCAGTTACTACTCAGCATGGCACTGTTGGCAGTGTCACTTGGCAAACTTCTGGGCTATCACCTTATTTCCTGTTGAGTGTTTATGGACACGCAGAGCTCGTTAGGATGCTGCTAGTGAAGATAGCTAAGGATACCTGATATGACCACTCTGGTATGAACTGAACATCTGATCTTTTTCCATTATTTGCTAGTTAAATTAGACAGTCTGTTTTTAATTGGGAACTAAATGCTAAATTGTTTTACAGGTGGTTGTTTGTTTTCTCTCAGACTGACATGGCCTACAAGGTAACGTATGCTTTAGTGTATGTGGAAATTGTCAGGCATAGAACCAGCAAAGTTAGCATACCATTCACATGTAATTGATTTGTTGTGTGCATTCCTGTTTTTTCCTGTTCCCATGAAATTAATAGGAGGTGCAGGTTGTCTGTGCAGACCTGAGCCTCACTGGCCCTTTAAGAAGTGGCTGTGTGGACAGTGTTGTGTTCCCAGGGTTTTTAAATGGAGACAGAAAAGGACTGAGAAAGACCCCATTGTATACACTGGCTTTTCAATAGGAGGGAGCTTGAGCAATAGCACTCTCACTGCTCCCAGATAGAAAGAAACAAGAAAGAGGGGCGGCCGTCACCAAGGGGGTCCTCTTCTCTGCTCCGCTCCAAAACACTATATTCTGGGTTGGACTGGGTTGGAGTGAGACGGATGTTTCCTAGAGTTTTTGATACGAGGGGGATGGGCTCAGGCTGCACAGCTTAATGTTTAGGTCAGTCTCTGAAAAAGCCAAAGTGCTGACTTGTACCAGGACCCATTTAAGAGTTAAGAAGTTTTACACCAAATGGATTAAAGGAGCTCAATGCAAAAAAGCTAGTGAAGAATGAATTGTTACGTAAGGGATGTGTGACAGATTAAAACAACAACCATATGGGCGTTATTCTCTCAAACATATGATAAACATAATTTCTGAGAAAGAGTGATGCACTGGTTTATTACTTCATCCATTTGGCTTGTAGCAGGTTGTACCAGACACAAACAAAACTGTCTTCAACCTGTTGCTACATCAGATGGATTGTGAAGACACGTGACTACTGAAGTTTTACAAGAATGTGCATGTTGCCATCTGCTGGTAAGAGATGCACATGCAATTCCACTAATGCTGTATCACGTGACCAGATTTTCTTTTGCATTATATCTGGGCAAAAATAGAGTAGCCAATTGTAAAATTGTTATTTGCCATAGCTATATAGTGACATATAGGCTAGTTTTAAGTGTTTTTCATACACACTGAAATAACTTTTATTATAGACTAGAAAGACAATTTAATACAGTGAGCTGGAGACAATCTAAAATATAAAGTGATCATACTATCATACATTTTTTAATTTTCTCTAATTGTTTTGAAAAATGGCATATATATGGACATATATGGACCAGTGACTAGTTGGTTTTGAAGTAACTAATTGTTACATTTAGGTACATTCAGTAGGTAAATTATTTTGATAATCAGAATCTGATATTTCACATACAAACCTAAAATGGTAAATATCTTTTTTGTTGCTCTATTGTGTTGCTTTTATCAACTCTGAATACATGCCCTCTGTCCTGGTCTCTTTTCAATCTGTTACATAATGTTATTTGAAGTGCAATGATTGTATTCTGACACAATAGTTAATCCCCATTGAATACTTGCCATAGTTGATGTCTTTGACAATGGACTGGAACCCATAATTTAGAGTGCAGAAATTAAATCCCTGTTGGGCATATCAAACCTCCTTGTCAACAAGTGTCCAGATGCACAAGAATAATAATCCCTCTGTTTTAATCTGTCTGAGCAGGACGGGATTCAAGATTTATTTAGGAAGCTATCTCAGGGCAAAGATATATATATATATAAATATGGCTTATCAAATTACGGCATTAAAGTTCAGTAGAAAAAAATGAAAGCACTTGCAACTTAAAAAAAAATCTTATACAAATGATGTTGTATTACACAGTAAAAACACATACGCTTTCAGTAACAAGAGTCCGGTGTTTATATTTATAACATGTGGCCTGAACTTGTGATGGGACTCCTCTTGATCTCCACTGTTATATAAGGACTTTCTGACTTGATAAACAATGCTTAATCTCTGGATGTGTAGCTATAAAGCGAGTTAATATGCTTGTTGATGTACCATACTTTTCACCAGAACGTACCACAACAAGCAGGAGAAACAATAATATGCAAGGCTGACAAAAAAGCATCTAGTCTGTAGTTATTATGGGATAATAGAACATGTGCAGATTCTGTATGTTTTTATTCTGTCATTACACTCTGTAGAGCCACACAAGTGACCGACCCAGTTTAGATAGACAGGCCTAAATTGTAGGGATTATAGGCTCACTCTCCCTCTCCTCTCTCTCTAGCCTATTTTTCAACATCATCCCAGAATCCAACAGTGTTCCATTATTCCTGAGCCTGTTGACCTGGGGACAGCAGACATGAACACCGGGGTGCATCGGGGATTCCTCCGAAAATATGGTGAGTTTGATTTGATATTTTGTATGTGAGGAATTTTAAAATATTTAACTTGTGTTGTATGTGCTGTTATGTTCATAAACACAAGGATATGCAGCAAAATATTCTGGAATGACTTTGCGTGTTCTTTTTTATTGTAGTAAAAGCATAGAACTTGAACTTTACAGGCCATATATATTCTACTTAGTAAATATTTGAGGTAACCATTTATTATTATTATTATTATTATTATTATTATTATAACTAGTAGTAGTAGTAATAGTACCGGTATTATCATGTGAATAAACAATGCAAACAATATGTTTTCTATTTTCCAAAGCTGAAATGCTGCAGCCATCTCACAGTGTGCACCTGTTCAGCTGTAATCCCCTGCACAGAGAAATAGAGCTGATCCTCTTCATCCATTAACATGTGTTTTCAATATACTGTCATTATAAATATTGAGCTGAAACACAATAATATATACACATATTCTCTGAAGTAGTGTGAGCCCTTCTGTGGGTGGATGTAGCAGATACAAGTATAGTAATGGCTCGAACCTGAAATATTTTTACAAGGAGCATTGGTAATGGAGAAAACGTTTAAAATCTGCCTAATATTCTGGCATTATCTGTCCAATAGTTCACTTACAAGTAGGGGTGACCAATATGCCAAAATAATTATAATAATTATAATATCAATAATAATACAATAATACACTTTTATCACAATTCTTGAGAAAATATTGCGAGTGGGAGAAGGTGTTTTTGTGTCAGCATAGAGCTGCATTCAAGACAATCTTTGAATCCCAATCTGGCTATTTGATTTTTATTATCGTATCCCGCAGTCCTATTGCTGGAGCTGGGAGCAAAAAAGTAGCAAATTTGTGAGAAAAAAACATAAATGTTTATTTGTCATTTGCAGGAGGCTTCATGTTCAAACAGTGGAAGGAGAAATATCTGGTGCTGACAGCAGAGGGCAGTCTGCTGGTCTGCCGTGACATAGAGTCCCCACCAGACCAGGTAATTTCTCTGCAGACTGACTGTGAGACCATCGCTGAGGGCAGAGACATCTTGGACCTGCCCAAGTTACCTACAGGGGGCAGGAGGGACTGCTGCTTTGCCCTTCTCCTTCCCCAAAATAAGTTCCTTCTTCTGCTCGCCGACAATCCCGATGACTGCAAGTATGTCCTAGTCCATAGATTATAAAGGTCCTTTACTCCAGTCTTTATCTGGTACATAGTGACCACAAAAACGTGTCCTCTGTCCCACTGAGTATTATGCATGTTTGCATAAACAAGATAAGAGGCAAACAGGCATGACTAATCTATTGTGTATTTTCAGTTTATGGCTCAATTTGATCCGGAAAGTGAGAGAGGTGAGTCTGTAACTGCCAATAACGTCTGCCCTTAACTTTTTCCGTATATTGTATAATTGTAGATGAGTCATTCTGTTGTTGGTCCACAGGGTGTAATGTCTCCCATGAGCCTCCAGAGGCAGCGCAGCATCACACCGTGTATCTCAGACAGAGACTCCCTGCTGGACTCCTGCAGTGACAAAGACCCAGGCTCCCCCAAAATATGTGACAACACCCCACCCCTGAGGCACATGGCTGACAGAGGGGGATCCTTTAGAGAGCCAAATCAAAGTAATCTACTGTGTATAACTGAAGTTGTGTAGTAACATACCTATATAGTGCATTGTAATAAAACTGTTGGTACTCAGTCTTGATTAGAATTTGATTAATTGCAAATCTCTAATTCTCGAACACACCGTTTCTTAATTTACTTGTATCCAGGTAATGGAGTGCGGCGACCCCTAAGGAGCGTGTCCGTAGCCCCTCCACACCGGGTGTCAGATTGTCTTCGTCATGGCAACAGCAGTGATGCACGTGCGGTCCGGGCAGTGTGTCTGCTGATGGGTGGTGCTGCTGCCTCTTCAGCTCTGGGATACCTGAACTCCTGTGCACCCACATTCCCCCTCGCTGCCAGCCGGCCTCCTGAGATCACCAGTGGTGCTGGGGGATTTTCTGAGCTGCCCACAGGGAGTGCCTTCCACGCCTGCAGCCAGGACGTGGACTCCCCACATCTCAACAGCTTTGACTTTGAGGCGGACTCTGATTTTGATGCATTTGACTGTGGATCGTTCGCTTTTTAATTGCTTTTTAGAAATGTGATTATGTGTAGGTCTAATTCAAAAATTAATTAGCATATTATTCCTGGCACATTGCCCTTGCTCCTCAGATAAATCATTCATGACCCTGAGTCTCTGAACACTGTCTGTCTGTGTTGTATCACTATTTCCAAGCCACAGAATAGCCTAAGGTCAGGCAGGGACACTGTATAGCGACACACTCTTAATGAGGAAACCCAAACCTGTCTCTTGTTGGAAGCATCCACTGTAACTGTATCATGTGTTGATTTTAGACTTTTGGAGTCTACATCAGTTAATCATCTTCATTTGAGTGGCTAGTTTTAATTTAATTTATGCTGTCAAAGCCCATCCTCTAAGCTGTTACCAGCACATATAACCCTAAATGCAGTCTAGAGGTTTGCTCATGTAAACACTAATGTCACTGCAACACTGTTTTCCTCCATATGTATCTCTGTTTTGTAGCTGCTTGTAAATTAATAAATCTGCTGAGATCTCAGGGGGGAATGAACCAGTCTGTCTGATCATCTGCCTGTATGACAGGCTGGGTTATAATCATATCTGTAGAAATACAAACAGCTGCGACTGAAAAACCTTTATCCCAATGCTATAATTTAATAGGCCTTTGCGAATAAATGGACTAACACACCTTTGAAAGATATTGATCAGCTCAGTTTTTTGTAAATAATGTCTTGTTAATTTAATGGGGAATAAATAATTACAAACCTAGTTATGATGATATCATATAAATGTCAGGTCTACTACATTGTCGCTAGGCCTAATGTCTGTAACGATATAGGCTAATGAAATAAATATACTGCCTTTCCTGCAATATACACCTGATGAAGTCTTTTTTCTGTGTGGAGTTTGGTTTAGACCTACATGGGTCAGGTGGTTTGTTATTGTTTTGTTAGCCTGAACTTATTTTCAGTGATTGTTAGTTTACAACCTTTAAATTAAATTAATTAAGTTAATATCAATATGGTATAGTGGCAATGCTTCTCAAACTTTGCACACCAAGTAGTCCTACCACCACAACTATTATTTTGCCTTGTGTTCTGAGTACCACCAGATCTTAAAAAGGACTCTTCTATGTCCAAAGCATGTCTACAATTGGACTGCACAGTTGCTAAAGCCTGCTAGTTCTAAGGACTAAGGACTTATGGAAGGCTAGAACTGACAAACGTGGATTAAACATTTCTACCCGCTTTTTCGTTATTACGAGCAAGTATTAAGTTAAAACAAGACAACATTTTCTTGTTAAAACGTAATCATTACAGGTTTTAACGACTTCAGTCTTACGTTTTAACAACATCAGTTTCACATTTTAAAGTGAACATATTAAGGTCTGAGCATGCAATCTGTATGATCTGTAGTAATGCGCAGGGGAATATCCGAGGCAAGCGCATATCATTTTGCTTATATCTGATGACAGGATAGACTGCATGGAACTTCTACTCCTGACTTGTAAACATAGACCTACTGTTATAAGCTCCAGGCCTACCTTTTAGGAGGCCAGAGAGCACATCCAGAGCGTGTCTGTCTGTGCATAGCCAAAGGCACACGTACACCTTTACAGGTTCTGGGCTGTTGTGGTATGTCGGTGTGCACCTTACCCAGTGGCTGGTGGCATAAAGATTGATCTGTGCAGTCACATCTGTGTTGGTGCCACGTACAAAAACCAGCCACATTTTCTCTGTTTAGAGTGTGCCCGGACACTCTGACTTCACGATGTCCCATACTACCATTGATTCTTTTCTGGCTTCGTTCTGTTTCCCAAGAGATGTTTGTTCAGGCATGGCATCTGCACTGGCTGCTCGCTCCACTGCATCCCGTGGTGCCCATGTGCCTTGCCCTCCGCAGAACAGGGAGCTGAACATATGTGGAACCCAAATTGCTCCAACCCCACCTATCACAGAAACATGCTGCTTTTATGCTCGAGCAGAGCAAAATACGCACACGTGACCTAAGCCTATAAGGCTCGTTTTGAATGTCTTTGCGGCTAAAGCCTCGCGCGCTTTTTGGTGGCACCAGCAAAGAAGCCGTGAGGGAATCAGCGGCTATAAACTGCAGCTCAGGATCTATACAGCGAATGATTTTGGGACCAGCTTTTTCTTGAAGCCCAAAATATAAAGCAGAATTATGGGATGCCTTCGAGGGAGTGAAACCGGAGTGTTCAGACACAGGTGTGCTCCCGACTGTGCCAAGCGCAGCAATGGGTTAAAGGGAAAAAGATATGCACGGACGACCTTTTCAACTTTATATGTTCTGATCGGTTCCGCCAACCATTGAGTAAGGTGCACATCGACGCGCTCTAGGTGCGCGCTCTGGATGTGCGCTCTGGATATGCTCTCTGGTCTCCAGGCGCATTGGCACGTGTAAAAGGCAGGCCCAGAACAGTAGCTTAAACAAGTCGGCGGAGTAGGAGTGCCATGCAGTCTATCCTGTCACGGCACTTCTACTCCTCCTCTTACTTTGATCTATTCTAGAAACGAGAGGACCTGTTCAAGGGAAATGGCCCACACCTGAGCAGAGGTGGAGTGAGAGTGCTGACGGAGAACCTCCTCCACGCTCTGAGACACTGGCCTGGACAGGATCCTGGGCCAGTGAGAGAAAAGAGGAATGAGAGAAGCATTCCAGCTGCGCCAGCCAGAGACCGAGCCAATGTGTCAGCACCACCAGCAGCACCACAACTACCACAACCACCTCCCCCAGCGCAGGAGTCACAATGTGTCAGCACCACCAGCAGCACCATAACCACCTCCCCCAGCAAAGGAGTCATCACCAGCACTACAACCATCTCCCCCAGCGAGGAATTCAGCAGCACCACCACCTCCCCCAGAGAACAAGTCAGCAGCACCACCACCTTCCCAAGTGAAGGATTCATCACCAGCGTTACTTCCCGTGGGCCCTCGTCACAGACCTTGAACCTGTCTGTGACAGCCCTAGCAGTCAGTCCCAGCAGCACCCCCATCACCTCCCCTGGTCACAGACCCGCCCTGGATCCCCTTTGCTACATCTACTCCCTCTAGGGACTCTTCACTCTCCTTTTCCTCCCCACCTTCACCCATGGCCCTTCCCAACCATCTAGAAAGCCTCATCAGATCAGGAATTAAGATGGCTCCCCTTACCCCTCACAAAACTATGCCTGTTTCACCACCAAAGGCCATTCCATCTATCCCCCCTCGTCTTTCACCCAAACTCCCCCCTGCTCGCCCTTCCCTGCCTTTCCCTAGAGCTGTTATCACCAAGAGCTAAGATACACAGGGCCTCTTCTGTCCCAGGACATACAGTCATGATAAAGAGAATATCATGCTGAGGCCCTGCGATGGAGCTATACCTGCAGGTACACCACGTAGACTGATTAACAAAAAGATAGTTAGACGGCTGATTAACAGAAGGACAGTTCGACTGTACAATCAGAAAAATTTAGTTCACATTCCCTGTAAGAAGATAACATCCAGTCCTACTGAAACTAATTTGAAACTTGCTGCGCTCAATGTCAGATCTTTATGTAACAAATCATTTTTAATTAATGATTTTATTTCTTCTTTTAATCTTGACTTTATGTTTTTAACTTAAACATGGCTTAACAAAAACACAGGTAATGCAATTCTAGTGGAATCAACTCCACCCAACTTCAAATTTGAATCTGAAACACGAGCAACCAAAAAGGATGGAGATGTGTGTGCAGTTTTTAGAGATAATTTAGTTACTCACAGGTTGTCATTCGGGGTGTTTTCTTCTTTTGAGTATGTTTCCTTTAAAATGGAGCTAAAACAATCACCCTCAATACTCTACTTAGTCATATACAAACCTCCCCAGAACTGTCCAAGTTTTATTAATGATTTTACTGAGATGCTTTCAGTCGTATGCACAGACTTTTATGGTTTAGTCATTACAGGTGATTTTAATGTACATGTGGATAATGTGTTTGACAGTAAAAGCCAAAAGTAAAATCTGTCAACTGGACAAAAAGTTGTAGGAGTGAAGACGTTTTGCTGCTCATCCAAGCCACTTCTTCAGTTCTAGTCAGATTGCTGGTGGACACTCCCTTATATCTATCTGACGGGAGGAGCTAACTACACTGAAACTGGAAACAGTTATTGTTTACAGTTTCTGTATGTATGCTAAGTCTCCAATCTTGTTTAAGGAGGCCCTAGGGGGGCCTTATGGGGGCCTTAGACATCATCTTTCCC